>SSNR01000832.1:64451-79115 GCA_006937965.1 Callopanchax toddi | reverse complement strand
AAAAAAAAAAAGAGTATTACAGTATTTACTGTGAGTACTGTAATGTAAAGTACTGTATTTACAATAAATTCACTTCCTTAAAGCACTCTAACATTGCTAGCCTGATTTCTATTTCAGTTATTTAGCAATAACTCAGTTTTTTTGCAATAACTAAAGACTAAAAACTACCCTAACCCTTAAACCGAGAAATGTAAAAATTTGAAACATACGTACGGTGTGTACAAATATAAGCTTTTCCAGCAAGACCGTCCTGGTGAACTAGTATAACAATGCTCGTACACCAGCTAAACCAACAGCAACCAGGCATAGCCCTGCAATCATGCTGATCTATACTGGACCAGCATAGGCCAGTATACTGTAGAAATATGCTGGTCTATGCTGGTCCACCAACTCGACCAGCATGCTGGTCAGTGCTGGTCAATGCTGGTTTGGTGCTGGTCTATGCTGGTCCACCAGCTCAACCAGCATAGACCAGCATTGACCAGCACCAAACCAGCATAGACCAGCATTGAATCATGTTGATCCACCAGCTAAACCAGCATCAAACCAGCATAGATCAGCATTGACCAGCATCAAACCAGCATAGACCAGCATATAAATCATGCTGGTCTATGCTGGTTTTTTCAGCAGGGAAAAGCATGAACATTCTAATTTGGTTGGATTTAACCATCTCCAAATTTCAGTCATGTTTAAGTCTGTAATATATTGGGTCAAAATTTTTCTAGCTTGGTTCTTGTAGGGGTCGGATTTAGTGGAGCGATCCAACAAGGGGTTCAATGTGCAATTAAAACCGCCTGCTATGATATATGGGCTGGGCAAGGAAGATAATGTTAAAAAGTCATCAAAGAATTTTGGATTATCTTCATTTGGACCATAGACACTAACTAGATTCAATGGCTGAGAAAGAATGTTACCCTGTGCAATCACGTATCGCCCTTTAGGATCTTGAATAGTATTCAGGGTTTTTCCTGGCTCAAATTGGGGCAGAGGTGGTACCATCCTGACCATGTGCCAGCACATGCATACTATGTGCATTCAACTGCCTCACTTTTTTAAAGGCAACATATTTTTTAGTTAAGCGTTCTGATCAGGGATGCACCGATACTAGTATCGGCCCAGATACCGTCTAATGTATTGGTTAAAGTTAACAGATACCATGAACCGATACTTAAAATATGATAAATCTGCAATAAAGTCACAAGAAATTGTTCATTTTTTACTTTAAATTTTAGTTTTATGGTCATTTCATATTTTACATCTGTTAATTTGTCTTAGTTTAGTTAGTAAAGTCTGGTGCCTTTAGTCTCTTCAAGAAAGATATAAGGTGGAAGTTGATTAATTCACCAATAGTATCAGATTGCCTGAGTATGCCTGAGCCAGGTAAATTGAATCAGCCAGTGCTTGTCAAACCACTGGCTCTGTGTTTTTGAGATCTGGAAAAATGACCAAAAAATAATGTTTTAAAATTATGTACTGGGTACCGTTAAATATTTTTTGATACTGCTACTTCAACAATACCTAGTTTTCGATACTGGTACTTTTTTTGGTACCTATATAATTCTGAGATAAAATAACAAGTAATAGTAAGTATTAAACGTTTTTTTAAATAAAATAAAAAGTATAAACCATAGTTTTTTGGCATATTTATGCATTTACTATTCATACCAGTACGAGCTCACCTCGGAAACTTTCTGTTATGTCCCTGTCTCTCCCCTCACACACCTCTGGATACAGCAGAGGCTGGAAGCTCGGAGTCGGACTGAACACGGCGCGGCAGCTCGCAAGCTATATGCAATGCGTGGCTTCGACTAATTGCTGGAATTCCTGTTTTTCGCGGCACAAATCTCATTGCATATGTTGCATTTTGCTCTGTTTCCGTTTACCTTTCCAAAATGCAGCCAAACTTGAGTTTTTTGGAATTTTTAACCCAAAACTTACTACGCTGTTTTGAAAGGGAGGGGAGGGGCTCTCTCTGTTCCTCCGTGACCGCATCTCACCTGTGTCTCCACCCGTGCAGCAGTGCTGGTGATAAAATGAAGCGGGTCACTTACAGGGAATTTCATAGTCAAACTAACGAAGTCAGTACTGTGTTTTTCGTGGGCTTTCGGTGACAACCAGCCCTACATAGCACCAGCTAGCGGGAAAAGCTATTTTTGATCTTTTTCTGCAGTTGTTTTAGCACTTTCTCGTGCACTCTGCTGATACAGCACCTCTATAGTGGCGCAACGCTGCAGTTAAAATAACATCCATATAGCTGGGGGCAGAGTGAAATCAGGCTGGGGCGACACAAAATTAGCTGGAGGCGGCCGCCACGCAAATTTGAACGCAGGAAAAACCCTGGTATTAGTAAGTTGGAAAGGAATGCTATTGTGAATTAATATCAGTACCCCCCGAGCATAATTGTTATACGTTGCATAAATAACTTGGCCAGGCCACCTTCGCCGTATTTGCTTAATTTCAGAGACTGTTAAAGTGATAATATGCAGTTTTGCTTGTTTTGGGCGCCCTCTGGTGTCCGTTTTAAATCACTGCATTAAATAAAGTAGCCCATAGTTCTTACTTCTAAACTGCTAAATCTACCTGTTGAAATGTCTCCTCAGCCTTCATAGTTTTCTACATGAGCAGTTATTTACTCCTTCAAAGAAATCAGCTGTATTCAAGCAGGGAGAGATGGAAAAAAAATCAGGAATCATGAGATAAAAACACTTCAGCACTAGCATAACAGCTAGCCACATTGGGTTAGCCTAACCCTCATGAGACACGTGACTTCCTGGGTACCGTGACGGCGACGGAGATCTTGCAATCGTGGTATTCCGAATCTAATCACCAGATGGGGCTAAGTGACTTTTCATTAACCCTGTAAAGGGTCATATTAGCACATACTGGCTGAAGGAAAAGATTTCAAAATATGAAAAAGTTGCATATTATCACTTTATCCTCCTGAGACCCTGCATCCTCATATGAGGACATTACAATTTTGCCTTTTTGCACCATGATAACTTATGTTTTACAACTTTGACCCACTGGCCTCATTCAGGGGCACTGGCAGTACCTCCTAGAGGTCACACAACAACATTGCACCCATATAAACTGAAAATAAAATGAAGGGAATGCCAGCAAAATGCTTCTATGGCCATTCCAGACAAAAAAAGGACCCAGGTAAGAAATAAAGACAAGTTTCATAAATGAATCTAGTGTATTTATGCAAAATTAAGACTGTAGCTTCACATGGCTTACAAATTTGTCATTATTTTAAAATATTAGCAAAGTAAAACATACCTAAATATGAAGTACTTGTTTGAGGACATTGGGTCTATGTTAGGTTTTTGATGGTGACATGTGGTCAGATAAACTTGCAAACTTTCTGAAGACCTTACAAGTGTAAATAAACATAAGTTAGAAATTTTTCACACTCTGTGTTTAGCTCTTGGGAGTCCGTGCCATTTTTGGACGTTTTGTCCACTTTTAGTGTACACCTTCATATTTCACCTTTATATTATAATTATTATGACTTCTTTGGTATCAATCTTTTCAGCACAACCTCCACTATGTGATTTTTGTGTCATTTCATCATTTTGCCATACTTTAGTAACACACTGAACCTGAAAAAATACAAAATATTAATTTTCGAGTTGAAAAATTTGCATATTTATTACTGTAAAAACCAAAAAAGTTTGTAACGAAGTGTTTTCACAACTTAAAATGAAATTATAGGATGTAATTTTAAAAATAAAAAGGTCAAATGTAGCAGATAACAGTTATATACAAGTTTTTTACATCAAAATGCATGCTATATCTCAGGCGTTTTTCAGTCAAATTGCTGTTATGGCAGTAATGGAGCCCCATACATTTTCCCTTTGCTTTAGCTACTTCAAAAAGTGAACTGACAGAGTGTGATCTTGTTTCCAATAATCCTGAGTACTTGGCAGTGACAAAATAAACATGAAAATAAGGACACAAATAAAAATTATGCAGATTTTCTATCTGTATATAACAATATAGTCCTGACAATGTTTTTAGTAGCATTATTCTAGTTACTGCTGATTTCACTGACTGTTAAGTGTCAAAGTAGTGAAAAACATGTATTTTTGGTGTGTGTGAGAGAGAAATATGTGTGTGAGAGAGAAAGAGAGTGTGTGTTTGTTTGTTGGGACCTTTCTTTTGTTCTAAGCAGCTTAGCACAGCAGGAGGCACACCCCCCTCCTCCTCCCTCCTGGAGAAGTCTGCGACACACAGAGCACAGGATCTGCATTCCTCTTCATTTTTCCTGTACAGTAAAGATGAATACCGTTATAAGTTAGGCAATAAATCATCACTTTGTCATAGAACTTTGTCACATGTCACAGAATTTGCTGACATACCGTTACGAGTCTGTTTATTGTGTTCTGACGCATGACGCACCAACAGCGGTCTATAAGCGATCAAGCCGATGTGAAACCCAAACGAGGTCATTTTCTGGAGAAAAAATGATATTATTGTCATTATAACATAAATCAAAAATGGTTCGCTTTGCTAAAATGTAAGAACTTCAGCTATTTTATGACTTACACCGCCGATTAGCGCAGCAGGAGGCACAAGCACACACACACACACCCCCTCCTCCTCCTTCCTCATGCTGACTGCTGCAGAGCAGAGTGAGCACAGATCTGCTTTTCTCCTAATTTCCCCTGTATTGAAGACATAAATACTGTCATTTTGTATGTTATAAATATCACTTTGGAAAACAAGACACCAAATTTGCGGACATACCGTTACGAGTCCGTTTATGACGCACGACGCTCCGACAGCGGTCTATAAACGATCTAACCGATGTGAAACCCAAACAAGGTCATTTTCTGGAGAAAAAAAATGATATTATTGTCATTACAATATAAATTATAAATGGATCGCCTTGCTCAAATGTAAGAACTTCAGCTAATTTATGACTTACCGGAGGAATGACGCACTCTCACTTTCGCCGAAGCCGAGGCAGACATGAGGCAGACACGCTCCTTCCGTGTCGATCTAACTTCATGATTCGGTCAACTATACCTCTAAAACTAAAAAGTATGACTCTTATTCTTTCAAATATATGTCTTCAGATCCTGGAAATTGGTTTTTAGTGTTCGATCTGCAGAAAACCTGCGACAACATCAGCTACAAACTGGAGAGCAGCTTCCTCCACCATTTCGGCTTCAAAATGGCTAATTCTTATAATAAAACTACATTACCCAGAATTCTGTTAGGTAAAGGCATCGGGCTCTGATTGGGTGATCACTATTATCATTCCCAGCATGCATTGTGGCAAAAAGAAGCTATTTTGATCAAGTTTTGCTCATATATCACCACAAAATGGACGCACAAACGCACCTTTATCTTAGGCTGAATAAATAACCATAAAAGTCTTACTTATGCTTGAAAAAACATGTTGAAACGCTATTATTACTTAGTTTAGGAACTTTTTTGTCAGTCAAAACTGAAACCATCACAAGGACAAGCCTCATGGTGGAGTAAAGGAGGGGTAAAACGCCGCTTAGCCGTTCTTCGACTTTTAAGAGTTAGATAAGCTTGGAAATACATTCTGTGCTTACAAAAGTAATTATTTGATACTTTTGTTCAGCTTTAGAAATAATTAGCTAGCTAGCTAGCAAGATAACACTTACATTTAGTTATTTAGCAGATGATTTTATCCAAAGCAACTTATAAATGAGGAACATAACAAGCATAATCAAGGTCAGGATCACACAATGTAAGTAAGCACTGTAAGAAAGAACTGTAACAAATATTTTTCCATGCATATGACACAGATAAGTGTGTTTTGTCTGCAATTTATTTGATTTACATGTATATGACTATAGATGGGCTATTGATTTAAATTTGGAGTTGATTTGATTATTTTATCATTACAGGGAAACATTCAATGTCAAATGTGGACAAATTGCTCAAGGCAATTTTAGAAAACTCTGATGTTGAAGAGTTTTTATTTTATTATTATTATTTTTATAACCCCGTGTCCTGTCCGGCTGTGGAGCAAACAGAATAATGTCTGAGTGCCAAAAACAAGCCCAACAGTGTTGCTGTTTCAGGTGAGAGGTTACAGCCACTGCTATAAAACTCCTCCTGATTTTTGTTTAAATATAACCCCTAAAATCTTTATTAGAATATTTTTATGGTTGATTGGACACGGAGCCTGAAAGTGAAGGGAAGGGTACAGAAAGAGGGATGGGGGAGAAAGTAAACAGAAAAAGAAGAAAACAAGAGACGTGAAGAATCCACTTCTAGACCTGTAAATAAAGCACAAACAAACAAACAAACAAAACAGGAAGAAAAGATACAACAGCAACAAACAGCATATGAATACACAACAGTTGTGATATTCTTCAAATGTATACGTATACACCAGTTCAAGAGAGTTCAGTGTCAACCACGGCCCCAGTTAATGTGTCTGAAAACACCTGAGTCCGTCTTTATGTGAGCACCTTGTGATCACCTGTGTGTGTATATACGCGCTTGTTTATGTAAGGTTTCTCTATTGAAACATTCAATAATAAGTTCAAGGAGCCACAGACCCGCCCCCAAGGCCCACGGAGGACGCGGAGGAGGTCCAGGCCCCAGACGTCCAGAGGCCACCCAGGGCACGGACACCCCAGGGAGATCGCCGTCAGGGCAGTCGCTAAACTCTCCCCCAGAGGGCGCAGAGGCTCACCCCACGTGGGCCCCCCGGCAGTCGCCGCGCTAGAGCCCCTGGGGGGTTGCGGCTAGGAACTCACAGGCACCGCCTGCAGCCAGCCATCCAGGGTAGATCTAGCCGGAACCAGAGACCCGAGACCCAGGAGCGAACCAGCCCCAGCAGAGGCCCAACCACCCCCGAGGGCCCAGATCCCACCAGGCAGCCACAGGAAGAAGAGCAGGCAGATGCCCCTTGCACCCAGCCCCAGACCCCGAGACACCCCAGCACGCCACTGGAGAAAGGCACCACCAATGCCGAGGCGCAGCCAGGGAGGATAGTCTCTGTTGAAGAGTTTTTAGACGGTGAAGACTAGGGGTGGGAGATAAACTCGTTTTTCCGATGCATCAAGATGCAGACAGGAACGATTATCAATCGATTGAAAAATATAAAAATTCGATTCTATTATTAATGTTTGCGGCCTTGGAATTTCACCAATCACCGCAACTTTCTCCCAAATCTGACCAATCATCTTGGCGTTTGTCGTGCGTCACCTTCTTTTTCGACCAATCACCGCCATTTGAAAAAGTTTTGACCAATCCCCGTTGCCTCGAGCTGTGTTTACTTCCTGCTTTTGAGTCGAGCCGCTAAATGCGCCGGCCAGATTCTATAATATATTACAGCTAAAATACGAGCGAGTCAATTTCCCAAAGTAGCGATTACACAAGAGTGGTAGAAGCTGTTCTGAACCAAACATCATGTGATGGATTATACACGAAAATATTCGCTTGGCTGAACAGAGAGGAGCAGAAGGTCCGCGGCTGGGGGGGGTGTCTGATACGAGTGCTGAAAGAGACGAGGTGAGTTCTGTTTAAAGTCCGTATTCGGTCAATGTGAGAAACTATGTTTAAAAAGAACTGATCTGTGTCCTAAAGTTTAGCTATAGGTATTTAGGAAATAGTTTAGGACCTAAACTGTGCTGAGTCGGCGGTTTTGCTACTCCGTGAGAAAATAGGACCGGGGCGTCAGCGTGAACTAATGTGAAATCCTTTGAACGTCGATTTTTTAACTTGCGAACAACCACATGATGTGTGTATCCAGTGAGTGATCACGAGGAACCTCTTTCTGCTGAACCAGTGAACCTTTGAGGTGAACGTCTAAAAGTGAAAGTAAAACGAGTCGCTCACGCTGTAACACCTGAGTGATGCTGAGACAGTCAACTCTGTTGTCATGGTGATTACAGCATCTTGTAGTCTTTATAATATGATGAAACGGCGCATACAGTGTGTGCATATAAACAAAATAAAACCTTAAACAAAAAATGCTTGAAAAAACTGCAACTTTGACCACAACTTTTGAAAAATGTTATGCAAATCAGTCATTTTAGGATGAAACCATCACAAAAACCACACACCTTCCTGGAGGGACTGTATTTAAACTTATATTTACACATTTAAACACTGCTATGTTTTAATAATTAAATTATTATTAAATAATTAAAGATAATGGAAGTAAAATCATGTCGGATTATTACAAATGCTTTAATAGTACCTCATAGTCACATGGCAGGAAGGTGAGGGGGAAGAACAATACATCTTTCATCAATAATCGTTTTATAATCGCATCGCAGCTCTCTGAATCGTAATCGAATCGAATCGTGAGGACCCTGAAGATTCCCACCCCTAGTGAAGACCATGATCCTGCTGTGGATGAAAATATTCCACTTTATTTTGACACTATGTCTGTGGAGCATCAACCTGATGATTCAGAAGAATATTCACCAGGGGATGATTCAGATGAAGATTACAGACCACCTGATGAAGACACTGACAGCAGTAATGAAAATGAGCCACAACATCCACATGTGCACAAACATGGGTGTAAACGACAACGTGTTGAGGATGATGGTAAGCTAAAACACAATTCTCATTTTTTAGCTTTTATTTTAGCTCTTCAGATGGTTTTAAAATTACAAGTGCAGCATTACTAATAAAATATATTTTTTGCATCAGAACTGGACAAGTATGAGCAAGGACATGAGAAGCCCGGAGCAGGACCTAGCAAGGATGGACGTGGAGAGCGCTCGAAATCTGCTCCATTTACTCCAAATGTTGTCCAGTTTCAGGGTGAAGTGGATGATCTGAAAGATAAGCGAGCAAACTGGCAGCCAATAGATTATGTGGAGCAATATACTGACTTGGAGCTGATGAAACTCCTTGCTTACTGCACAAATACCATGTCACTAGCTAACAATGGGAAGCTGCTCAATACTACAGAGGAATTAATGTATCACTTTTTTGGGGCCGCAATCTTGATGTCCTGTGTGCATTACCCACATACAAGAATGTTCTGGTCCAATGCCCTCCAGATCCCTGCCATTAGTGACAAAATGTCACGTGATCGATTTTTCAAACTGAGGAGCAATCTGAAAGTGGTAATTGATGATGACATTCCAGAAGACAAGAAGAAAAGTGGCAAATTCTGGAAGGTGAGGCCTTTCATGGATCACATACTCAGAGGATGTCGCCTTCAAGCTCAACCTGAATGTGTCTCAATAGATGAGCAAATGATCCCATTCACTGGAGCCTGTCCATTCAGACAGTATGTTCCACTAAAGCCCAATCCAGTTGGAATGAAGAACTTAGTTCTGGCATCACCAGATGGAATGGTGCTGGATTTTGAAGTTTACCAAGGTGCTAAAGCATTGAATTTGCAGGTTCAGGACTCAGATGGATTGGGTTTAGGTGCACTGGTAATCAAACGTCTGAGTGAAACACTACATGCTGGTACAAAAGTGTACTGTGATCGTTTCTTCACCACCATACCAGCTGTGGATCTCATGCTGAAGAAGCAGGTGTACCTTACTGGTACAGTGATGAAAAACCGGGTTTCCAAAGCAATGGAGAAGCTACCAAGTGACAAAACCCTGAAACGGCAAGGAAGAGGGGCCTCAGCAACAGTCACCCGGGCAGATGGGAAACTGTGTATCGTCAAGTGGTATGACAACAAGCCGATTGTGATGCTTTCTGCCATTCATGGAGAACAGCCTGAAGACACCTGCCAACGATGGTCCAAGAAAGACAAAAAATATGTGACCGTCACTCGTCCAAGCATTGTGCAAGAGTACAACACCAAAATGGGTGGGGTTGACTTGTCAGACAGGATGATGAGCTACTACCGAATGAGCGTCCAAACCAAAAAATGGACCATTCGCATGTTGATGCACTTCACTGATCTTGCTCTCGTGAACAGCTGGCTGTTGTATCGCCGAGATAACCAAGAAAGTGGCACCCGAAGAAAAGCCATCATGAAGTTTCTTGAATTTCGTATGGGTGGTAGCTCAGGTATTCCTCAGCAAGAATGGTATTCTTCAAGAGGATGCCAGTGTTGTGGATGCAGAGGAAGAGCCCCAACTAGGCAAAAGATCGCGGGTCACTCCAGTCCCACATGTCTCTGTCCGCACATGTTCAGCTGTTCATCTCCCAGAGATGGCTGTCTTGAAAAACCCCATGCGTTGCAGAGCAGAAGGCTGTTCTGGAAAATCTCGGGTGCGGTGCACGGCATGCAATGTGTTCCTGTGCCTTCAGAGTGAACGCAACTGCTTTGCAGCATTTCACAAAGGTTAGTATGACTTTTCCATGCAGGTTGGAAAACTGCTTTGTGGAAAAAAGCCTGTTACAGGAAGCATGTTAGAGAAGGCTAAACTCAAAAGGCTGTTCAGTAACATTGTTGAAATGTTTTATTTTTATTTTGTTCTGTAAGAATTTGTTCAGGCATTACATGAACTACGAGTTTGCATGGGCAAACCAATGGCCACAGAGCTGTGTAATTAGATTTACTTATATTTTGCACTGTTTTTAATCAGCCAAGTTCATGGCTTGAAAAAGAGATTTTCCTATGAATTGCACATTTTTTGTATGGCCATGTCAAGTTAGGGGCATGAAATGAACTGCTGTTTGCAATGTTGTTTGATATCCTAATGTTCTCAGGTCAAAATAAACTGGTATATACATTTTTTAACCAATGGTGTGTGCTGTGTCATAATATTAGGATCGACCCATTGTACTCATATGTGGACACTGATTTTTGAGATAACTACTTATCACAAAATGCAGAAATTTAGATTTTAGACTAATTGATACCTTCTGATCTCAAAAAACAAATAAAATTTTAAAATGCAAAGATAAAACGACTGTCCCCATATGGGGACATCATTTTTCCCAAAAACTACTTCCTGTACAAAGGCAAAGTTTTGTTATTCACTTATTGAAGGAGTTTTTAATTATTCTGATTCATGTCTGCTTACAAATGTATCCTGCTTGTAACCTTTTAATTTTCAGCATCAGCTTTCGATGCATGGACTAAAGGTTTTGAACAATCAAAAGACATTCCATTCTTGTGAGGTATCAGCAGAACTTTGTTTTGAATCAGCAACATCAACGGAAAAAGTTATTAGTTAGCTACCTTTCAATAGTAATAAACCAGCAGCAGCAGATTCTTATCTTTTTGTCATGAATGCAATCATGTGTTATTGTGCAACCTGTGTTCTAATAAATACTGAGCTGAGAAAAGATCCCGGCAGAGTTCCACTCCGATGCCTAACCAGCAGACGGGTGGTCTCTCATCCACAATGCTCAAAAAACTTAAACTAACTGTCTGGTCTGATTCTGTTCCTTAGATCTCGGGGTTTCTAAGAGTAAAATCTCTAACACTTATGATGTTCAACAAAACTCAAACGGCTAAGAAAATTTAAAAATGCACAACAAAACAATGCTTGGGTCTCAGGAGGTTAAATGAATTTCTTGAAGAAAAATGATTTTACATTTCAAATCTTTAAGTCTGGCACAGAGGATTTCTCTGAAGCTTTCACTCACTAGTATCTTACAGGAATATTTCTAGGTTCATTCTGATGTCACAGGGAGTAGATTATGTATTTTAATACTGACAAATCGAAGTCTGAGTCCAGGAATAAGACTTTAGAAGTTTTATTTATAAAAAGACGGATGAACAGACAGTTATAACAGATAAGCAGATAGCATGAAGTAATAAGGTTGAAGCTTTTGGTCACACGATGGTATTGTGTTCTAAATAGGCTTTATGCACAGAGTACTTAGTAGAACTTCCGGTTTAAAATTACCTCGCGGGACCATTTCCGGTTCCATTTGAAACGTGAAGATTTCCAGAGTTAGAGTGCATTTCCAGCTAAAGATATTGTTTATAATCAAAACGAGTAATAGTATAGTATAGTACAGAATGATATACATATTATAGCACTAAGAAATGAAGCCATCATATAAGTATCAGCGGACGGGAAGCCTTGACAGCTGAACACTGCTGTGCTCCGTTGTGTACCGCATCAGCTGAATAGAATTCATCAGTCCGTTTCCACACATTTCCACTGAATAAATAACTACAAAAAGGAAGGATTGTGAACTTAAGAAGAGAAAACGTGATCATTTCTAACCACACCGTGTCTGCAGTCCACACTTTGCAGCACAGTAGTCAAAGAGCCGAGTGGACGAGGCTAATGGAGGAGGCGCGGCGCCGTTCGTGTGTTATTTCACTGGAACAACTATTCTTTTGGTGAATGAAGACTTGGTGTTTGATAACGTAGATCTAGACCAGAGAAAGTTGAAAGTTGGGAAGCAGTTGGAGCCCACGATCACGGCTATATAGATCTGTCTCACTGTTTTTTGATGATGGAAGCTACGAGCTAACGCTGTTAGCTTACCTTCAATTTCATGAATAAAGCTGGTTATATACAGCTTAAAGTCCTTCACCCGCTTGCTCGCAGACGTCTCTGTGTGTTTTTCAAAAATTCGGTGGACATCGTTTACCGTGATGCGCGGCAGGTCTTGAAGAAAACGGGTAAAAAAAAATCAATTTTGTCCAGTTTGTGTGGGAACAGCGTTGAACCGGAAGGGAGCGGCAGCCTCTATCGCAACCAGGAAGTGACCGTGCATAAACCCCATTGAGTCTTTAAAATAAAGTTTTAACGATCTGAGTTGCATGATGTTATAAGACTAGGGGATTTAACTTTGAATTTAGTTTAGTTAGAATGGAGGAGGTGCTGATGTGGTAAGCTACGGTGTGAGTTAGCTTATCAAGCAGGCCTTGTGGTTACCAGATTATGGACTCTTACTGTAGTCGCTCCTGGATCAAACCCGTAGGAGAGTCAGATGGGATGGCGTGGAGGTGGAAGACTCCCCCTCGGTCCGGGTCGGATGCCTGTGGAGGTCGGGGACCGCCGTGGGCCACGGAGATCGTCCTTGGATGCGGATTAGTAACTCCATTTCTGATCGGCAGCACCAGCTGGAGTTTTCGTCCCCATTTTGGGTGAGGAGAAGCAGACAGGTGGTGTCTGGCTTCAGGGAAGAGAAGTGACCATCGGCCTTAAACGGGGTTTGAGACCTGAACAAGGGTAGGGTACCACATCTGCTCAGGCTGCCAGTTCGGCTCGGGGCCTGCGCCTGCCGATTACCTGGCACTAGCTGATTGGCTGAACGTACGACGAACTGGAGTGACGTTACCACGTTCGTAAAAGTTACGTTATCACGTTAACGCTGAAGCTTTTGATTGGTCGCGATTGTAGTCCTTAACTGGAGTAAGGACTACAACTTATTTTTGAACTAATCTTTAGATTTATTTACACAAGAACTAACGAAATATACAGAATAATCCTACATTTATACAAAAAACCAGGCCTGCTAAATATGTAAACACAAGGAACACATTCACATATAAGCTAAAAACCATTGTGCTTATTTGGCACAGTCTGATGTTGGTTTGATATAGTTTCACATTCTTTACTAAAAAACGGCCATATCATGTTTTTATTAACAAATTAGTTATAAAGAAAACATTAGGCGGTAAGAAATGTGTATTTATGAACAAACCTGCTAAACTCTTTCCAAAACATGTGTGGAAGAACAGCAATGACAGAGATTTACAATGTATTTTGTCCAAGTGGCTTTGCCGTAGTGTGACATCGTCGGTAGGAGAAGGACCCCGAGCCGATCTGGCAGCCCGAGCAGATGTGGTACCTACACCAGCAACCTTGAGGCAACACCGTGTAGCGGAGAAAACAGTGCGCGTCTCTTCTCATCACTGGCTGAACGAGAACTGACGTGTGTCAGGAAGTGGAAAGGTTAAGATGGAACTGAGTGGTGAGGTGGACCTATCAGAGAGGTTCTAACAAGTCACGTGACTCAGATCTTTAAACCATATTTCCTGAATAAGTAAATATTCAGAAAGAGCTGGTCGCTCCTGTAATGAACATTGACTTTATTTCTAAGTATATGGTCCCGATCAAGGAATGTATTATGTTTGTGTGACAATTGACTTTTTTTCTACCAGCTCACACCCTCTTTCAAACAGATTCCCCCTCAGGAGGTCATAAATTCCTGCCTTGGTGTCGAAGAACCCTCCTTTCATCTTTCTGTGACAGTAAAGATAATGCGGATGCTAATTTACAGCTTGGTGACACTTGTTCAAATAACTTTTCAGGATGTGATCAAAAGGAGTTCGATCACCCACGGACTAGAGGGAGCCATGAGGCCCCCCTCACCCCTCTCTGGCTTATCAAAAGTCTGCAGTCCATCTCACTCTGTGGGAAGAACCTCACCCCACCTTTTCTCACCCAAGAAAAACAAAGGAATTCCTTTGTCCCTCCGGTCCTTAAAAATGTCTCTGATAACCTCCCTTCACCCTCACAGATTCTAGAGGAAATAAAAACTTCAATGTGATACAAATTGATATAAAGAAAGGTTAATATCCACAGGTTTACTTTTAAAATGTGTTTACAAGATAAAGTTTGATTTTTTCCCTGTTTGATTTACTTAGGTAAAAGTTCTTTGGTTAATTTTCCTTGAAGACTTTTCACATTGTTTATCAACATGATACCAAATTATCTCTTTTAAATCTAATCTAGTCAAGAAACTAGAAATGTTATTCGTATGTACTCTTAAGCTAAGAGTAACTGATTTCTCTGATTAATCTGATGTGGGAGTTAATGTGTT
>SSNR01000832.1:42069-55626 GCA_006937965.1 Callopanchax toddi | reverse complement strand
GGGGGGGGGGGGGGGGGGGTGTATCCCATAGTGAGACATCGAAACGAATGCTATGAATGAGAACCCCACATCAGTAAACAGCTGATAAGAAATCAGTATTCACAAAAAAAGCAACAAACACTTTTAGGAAACTTACATTTATTAACATGTGCAGTTAAATATTATACTCTTCATTACATTATAAGGTCTTCATTACTGCTGACCCACCTTCTCCAGAGTGATCCTGAAAACACAGAAAATGAGAAAACATGACACTAGGCCCGTTTCCACTGTCGGAACTTTGGGGTAATTTTACCGGAACTTTGAGGCGCACGACTGTTTCCATTATGCGGGGAATTTTGAGAGGGCCGTCTTCAGGGCCATTTCAGGGACTAACGGAGTCCCTGATCAGGGGCAGGTACTCGGTTCAGCCCGATAGATTCCCGGAGTGGGAAATGTGGTTAACTCGTGCTGATTGGTTGTGGGATGAAGGAAAATGATGAAAGCAGACCGCGCCGAGTTAAATTACCTGTGTGTTGTTGTCGGAGCTTGCAAAATGACCGTGTCTCCGAAGTTGGATTAGTTCGTCATGAAGTATACTCATCCTTCTGTTCAGCACTCCCATCACTATGGATAAAAACAGCAAAATACGCCGCAACCATCGTTTCTTCGTCCATTGTCAGGGTTTATACAGGAAACCTAGAACTGAATTTACTACCTTTCACTACCTTTTTTACTACCTCAACAACATTTTTTACTACCAACACATCACACAGCGGCCCATTTTTTGGGGGGGGGCCACTGACCCACGCAGCACTGACTAAAACATCCGACACAAACATTCCAAACTCAGTTCTAGAGGACTTGGAACATAATGTCTTCTCTGGATATAGACAAAATAAAATCACTTTTAGACTTCACAAGCCAGTGTTTTATTTTCAATTGTCGTGGTTTCTGAGTTTGAAGTTGCAGGAACGCTGCTCTGTGCATCGCCAAAAAACGAAATGGGGGAGCTGCTCGCCCCGCGTGCGAATCCGCTGTTGGTGAACGCTGGATGTTCGGTGGGTGGCCATTTCCACAACATCAAAAAGGACATTTTTTGGCGATGCCCAAAGAAAAAAAACTAACATAAATTAAACCCATTACATAGTATGATTGTTGTGCGCTCCAAAAATATAAGGTTTTTTAAAAAATGTTGTCCTTCCCAGGCTGCTTCTGATAGGTTGGTCTGCCTGCATCGACCTCGTCAACATGGTTAATCTGATTAGGTTTGGGCTTTAACCAGTTACATTTCTGATATTTATTTGACACTTCATCCAATAATCTGTTACAAAAACATCTTATGGATGCATTATTGCATTTAGACTTTGTTATTTTTGTATCACTTTAATAAAATTTAAAAATCAACACTAAAAAAGATGAATGTAAAGGAGCAGAGACTTTTTAAAAATATTCTGTCCCTTTTTATAAAACAAAATATTCCTTACCCCTCAGTTTGATACATTTTTAAATATATTAATGATTTTGATTATTTTATTTCTTTGCCAAGGTTGTTATATTATTTTATCCCATTTACAGAAATATTCCATTCTTTTTGTTTTTAAACTGAGGCTTTTTACAAACTTCACTTCCTTTCAAATTATAACTACTAACTTTTTCTTGAAACATTTTCTGAATATTAGTTGGTACTAGCTTTGGACATTGTAATATTTTCAAGTCAACTAAATCATGCCAGTATTTTATATTTGATTAATAACAGGTTAGAGGGATCTATTACTAATCTTTAGTGCTCTTTTTGTAAAATAAAAAACTAAGTTTTACTTGTTGATCACCAGATTTGCTTACTTTAGGCGCATTAAATTTGTCATTAGAGACCATAGGTGTGATTATTAGTGGGGATTTATCTCCTCATTCTGTGCTTCTCCACCCTGGACCCTCTGGAGTTAAACTGCTGCGTATCTTAATTAGTGCCGTGGCGTGGACTCGCGTTTCTGGAACGCGCTGTGGCGGTCCCCGTCACTGTGTGAGTGATCACAATGATTTTTAATCAAAATAACGGCGCAGATTTCTTAAAGTTCATTCAAGATGAGATAAACTTTTATTTTATTGTCAACTCTTCTCAGGAGAGCTCCAGTCTTATTGTTTGGGATGCTTTTAAGGCCTACATCAGAGGCCAGATCATTGCATACTCGGCTAAATTAAAAAAACAGTCGGCTCATGAACAAAACAACTTAATGCAACAAATCAAGGAGACTGATGAACAATTGTCCCAAAGTCAAAATCCTGATCTAATTAGAAAACGAGTAGAACTCCAAACAAGGCTTGACTTATTGACGACCCATTCAGCAGAACGCCTGCTGTTGCGTGATAAAACTAAATTTTATGTCCATGGTGACAAACCTGATAAGCTACTGGCAACTCTGCTTAAAGGGTTAAGGGCAAAGCAGACAATCGCCAAAATCAGAAACCAGGATGGCAATATAGTTATGGATCATAAAAAAATTAACAATGTATTTAGGGATTTTTATTCAGAGCTTTATAGCGCTCAACCCCAGGTTGACTCTAACAAGACTGATGATTTTTTAGCTGAACTTGACATTCCTTCAATTCCACCAGAACTTAAAAAAAGATTGGAAGAAACCCATTTCCCAGTCAGAGATCTCTTTAGCTATAGCTTCAATGCAATCTGGCAAATGCCCAGGACCTGATGGTTTTCCTTCTGAATTTTTCAAAAAATTTTCAGCCTTACTCTCTGCCCAACTCAGTTTGACCCTCACAGATTGCCTTAAACAAAAATCTCTCCCACAATCATTCTATGAGGCTTCTATTACACTTATTGCAAAAAAAAGGGAAAGACCCAACTGAATGTGGCTCATACAGACCGATCTCTATTAAATACGGACGCCAAAATACTAGCCAAGATTGTTGCTCTCAGATTAGAAGCAGTCCTGCCATACAGTGGGGCAAAAAAGTATTTGGTCAGCCACCGATTGTGCAAGTTCTCCCACTTAAAATGATGGCAGAGGTCAGTAATTTTCATCATAGGTACACTTCAACTGTGAGAGACAGAATGTGAAAAAAAAATCCATGAATTCACATGGTAGGATTTTTAAAGAATTTATTTCTAAATTAGGGTGGAAAATAAGTATTTGGTCACTTCAAACAAGGAAAATCTCTGGCTCTCACAGACCTGTAACGTCTTCTTTAAGAAGCTTTTCTGTCCTCCACTCGTTACCTGTATTAATGGCACCTGTTTGAACTCATTATCTGTATATAAGACACCTGTCCACAGCCTCAAACAGTCAGACTCCAAACTCCACTATGGCTGTTGGGGAGAATATCAAATGACTCTGATGAACGGAGAGGAAACCAGTTTGTTCTTGCAGCAAGGGTAGATCAGCTCAATGCAACATGGCATTCAGAGCATCAGCTACAAAGAGAGAATCTCCCTTGTGCGTTTATTTATACACAAGGATTGTAGAAACATAATGGAAACACGGGTTCAGGAAATACAATGATGTGATTATAGGTCAAGTAAAGGTTTGTGTGTGTGTGTGTAGGTGTAAGGTGAAGAATGAGGAAGTGTAGGTGTTCAGACTGGTTCTGGTGTGTGTGTGTGTCTGAGTGTGTGAAAATAAGTAACTGAAAGTGAGTGTGGTGTGACAGTCATGTACAGAGAAACAAGTAGGTCAAATGTCAACTGGAAAATAGGGTTATATGCACAATATAATAAAATAAAAATATGAGTAAATATAAGTAAAGATAATAAAGAAATAAACTCTCTCTAACATTCCTCCCTGTTTATCATTTGAAGATAATTATGTAAAAAAACATCAAACATAGTCACTTGACAAGCATTTTCAACCATGTTATCATACTTTACATCATTTTTTCTTGCATTTCCAGAGCAAATTGCTCTTCGAGATCTTTGTCATCAGAGGGGATTGCAACATAATTAACAAGAGAAACATTAATCATTTTCATCATCATTGAACGAAAACATGGAATTACACAGGAAATAAAAATACAAAATAATAAAAGAATAACTCCTAGAGGCACAAGAATTCTGAATAGTTTTTCTTTCCAAGAACCAGACCATAACCAGGACCAAATGTCCCAACCTGTAGTAGAAGCATCAACATCATCTTTTTTCATTTGAGCTAAGAGGTCATTCATGTGTAGGATAGGCTCAGTGATATTTCCTGAAACATCTGGGATATATGTACAACATTTGTCTCCTATGACATGACAGAGACCACCTTCAGAGGCTAATAGGAGGTCTAAAGCGAGTTGATGTTGCATAAGCATATTTCTAGTAGCAACCACAAATGGGGGTAAAGATGACATACCTTTTTGTCAATATAGCTGTGAGGTTCTCTAATTGAACATGTAGCCTGTCTATTTTGTGTGCATTATTAACAGTTCCCCGCCAAGGGAGGACACCTGCCAGGAATTTAGCACCTTTACTGATCATAAGTTTTTGAGGAGTCTCATCTTTTTCTCTCTTCTGTCTGTAATGTGGATAATGATGTGTGGAATAAACTAACTGTGAGTGCAGAGAAACAATTGGGTTGAGTTGAACTAAAGAACAAGTACCTATCCAACCTGCAGGGAGCACTTGGTAAACATTAACACCACACAACCATGCTGTGCTAGTGGGACTACTACTTCCTCCATCTGATGGCCATGTGATTCTCTGCTTAGGAAGCTGTGAAGAAATGTCATTGCCATATGCAGTGCTGTGCTGTGAACTCATACAGGATGTGAGATTTAGTGAAGGAGCTGGACCACATGTAGCTTTCAGATACTTTTGACAACCTTTAGTAACCCCTACATTTATACTAGCTTGTGAGCCTGAGTAAGTTCTATTAAAACAAATTGGATGAATTTTAGGAAGAACATGGGGTTCAATGGTTAACACAGGTTGACTAAGACTACAGGGGCGGCTCATTAATATGGGCGATTGGGCGACACACTACCAAAGGAGAATGAATGAGATCGTTTTTTTATACTTCTAATATCACGGCAGTTCGGATCTACCACTTTGGTCTGCTTGTTTATCTTGTCCAATCAGCTTGAAGCCTTGTTACTTTGTGTCCCGCCCCTTTCTGGGCGATTTCAGCCAGCCTGAGAATCGCCCCCAGTGCTCTCATAGACTGTAATATAAAAGTTTTTTTTTTCGAAAAACAGGGGCTATAGTGCATTGTCTATGGGTTCCGGTGGGGCTCGCACTTGCGTGCTTTCGTCATCATCACATCTAACTAAAATTCAGCTAGTGTACATTTGACTGAGCTAGCTTAATCATGGCTATTTCTCCGAGCAACTTCGTTGTCTCTTAATGGATATTTCTTCAAAGAATCCTGCTTGACAGCTTTGTGATAACCCTGAGGATTGATTCCACGTGTCCTCCTGATTTAATCAACTCAACAGTCGGTGAGTTATTTTTAATTTTATTTTGTTAGACTTCGACCAGGTCCTGCAGGTCTGGTATGAAGTCCGGTTGAAGTAGCGGTCCCTCTGGCCTCCAAGCCGCAACCCCAGCTCACCACAGAAAGCTCAGTCTCGGTCGGTCCTGGAACCGGGTCAGACCTGGACCCGGACCGGTCCTGGACCCGGGTCGGTCCTGAGGTTCAGGACCGGCCGAGACCGGGAGGCGGCCACTAATTTTAAATCACTCAGCGGTGTATTTGAGCGCTGAGCTTTCTGTGGTGCGAGCCACAGGTCCAGGTCCGACCCGGTTCGGAACGGACTCATCCAGTACCGGGTCATTTTGGACCAGAACCGAATTGGTTCCGGTACCAGACGGGTTCGGAACGGACTCGTCCGCTACCAGGGTCCGGTTTACCGGGTCATTTTGGACCGGTTCTGGTACCGGACAGGTTCGGAACGGTACCAGGGTCATTTTGGACCAGAACCGGTCCGAACCGAAGCAGTTCTAGTACCGGACGGGTCCGGTTTTAATCAGATCAAATCCGGTACCAAGTGGGTTCAGACCAGACCAGATCAGTCATGACGCTAGATATTTGATGTAATCTGATCTCGGTTTACCTTCTTTTAATCACCTCTTGCTGCTAAACTGTGTGTCTGTGGACCTTCAGGATTTAAGATAAAAACATTTTGTGTTCAGGATCTGAAGTCTGGTGCTGCTGCTGACAGCCAGTGTTTTATCAGCAGAGTTTGTGCTTTCAGTAGAAAGATGTGCAAACTTCAATGTGAATATTAAGTTGTGTTTTTGACATTGTTTTGGTCAGGTTATTTTTTCCCCTGAAACGCTTACCTCTGTTGTGACCACATTGTGGTTGTTGTATTATTATTATTTGTATCTGATTATATTGATATTATTCTAAGGTCTCCTTATGAACACGTTATGATTTCTTTACTGTTTGATGTGTAGAATTAGGCTATAACTGTGTTTGACCCAACAGCGCCACATTAGTGAACTGGTGGTAGGGATTTTTACCAGCAACATGTTCAGTCATATGAAAATATTTTGCTTCATTCCCTGGTCTAGTGGCGAGATGTGGGTTTTGGGCATCTGAAAACTGACTTGCAAAAATGCGCCCCACCCCTCAAAAATTTCACCAGCCGCCACTGTAAGACTAGCTGTTTTATCTTTTAAAATATCAGTACCATTTAGTCTTAAAAGGTTATTATTCCACTGTGAGCAATTAGACAAACTGGTAGTATTTAGATGTAGCCAATGTCTACCTGAGGCTGAGGCACCTCGTTTTACAGCATTGAACATTCCCCTGAAAATACAAAAAACATCAGTTTCAGTCAGAGCAGTGGGTTTCAATAAAGGAGACTGTTTTAATTCATGGGGAAACAATGAGCATGCGTAGCAGGAGGTGTTGAGCTGCTTTCACCAGGTTATTTATAGCTGTATACCATGTGTTACCACTAATAGCAGGAAGTAATTCTGTAGCAGGGTTCTGTGAGTTGAATTCAGTTTTAGTAAGAGGTTTAAACTTAATATCACCTTTACCATTTATTAACACATATTTAACATCTGCCTTTTTGTCAGCAGAGCTCCAACCGGTCTGCTCTGCTTTGGGTTCAAGTTTGTTGACATAACATATTTCAATTTTATACCTGGGTCCATTAGTTTCGACATAAGGTGACAACAGGAAGTTAGTGCAGGGCTGCACTGAGTGTGGTTTGATGATGAGAGTAAACGAGCTGGTGGAAGCTGCCAGTGTTAAACGTCTTCTCCAGTTCTTTGCTGTGGAGTCAGTGGTGTGGGATGACCAGTCTGCGTTAGCCTCGGCTACCAGGTACTTCCAGGACCATGTGGAGTAGTCACCTAAAGTCATATACCAGATGAGTGGTTTACCATTACCATATCCCATTTGAGTGGCTGTGGGAGTTGTCCTCCAATTGTCATTAGACTGTCCGACAGTGTGGAACGGAATTACGACGGTTGTTGTCCTGTTGAGAGGTACACAGAAGAGGTTTACAAGTGGTGTGTTGGTTGAGCAGGTGTTGGGGTCTGTTATAGAGCGTCTCAGGCGTGTTGCAGTTGTTGTAGATGGAGCGTCAGGTGGAAGGAAGGTGTACAGCAGGAGAGCGAGAATCAGGGCTGATATGCCCAGGAACCGTCGTCTGTAAGACACGCTTGACATCTTCTTCTTTTCTTCACCGGTTTGAGACGTGGAGGTCTAGTCGGCCACTCCACCCCTTTGAAGTCGGTCTATGCGGTGCTGCTCTAGTAGCAGATCAGTTAGTTTTTCTCACCCAGTTGCACAAGTTTGCAGTGAGATTTGTGGATCCAAGATGGTCGCTCTGCAATTTTGAATGATGTGGGCGTGGTCAATAACACCTGAAAAGGACCCGTCCACCGTGGAGACGCCCAGTTGTCACGCTTCAGGACTTTGATGAGGACCCAATCTCCTGGCTTTAGAGTCTGCAAAATAGGAACAGAACATTCTGGGAGATCATTGGGTTCTTTAACCTGCTTTTTGTTAAACATATGAATCATCCAATCAGCCAGGGTGTGTTCCCTGTCACTCTTAATGAGGTTATCGTTCATATAGGGAATTGGAAACCTTCTCCCGTGTACCACTTCAAAAGGAGTTAAACCACCATTAAAAGTCGTTATCCTCATCCACAGTTTAACTAATGAAATACAGTCTGGCCATTGGCGCCCTGTTTCTGCCATCGTTTTTCTTAGTCTTTCTTTGATTGTAGCATTTGTACGTTCAATTAGCCCTGCGGACTGTGGGTGATACGAAGTATGATGTTTTAAATTGAATCCTAAAGTCTCTGCACACTTTGTTAATACTTCATTTACAAAGTGAGTACCATTATCTGAGCGAATGATTTTTGGGATACCATAAGTGGGGAAGAAATGCATGCATAGATGTTTAGCTACTGTTATGGCTGTGCAGTTCTTTGTGGGATAAATCTCAGGCCATCTAGAAAAAACATCAATTATGACTAAGCAGTATTTGTACCCTTGTGCAATAGATAGTTCGATAAAATCCATGTGGATAACTTCAAAAGGATGGTCTGGTTCTGGAAACTTTCCTCTTTTTGGTTTTAATCTACCTTGAGCATTATTTTTTAAACATATCATACATTTTCTGCAAAAGTCTTTAGCAAAATCAGAAAAATTTATAGTATGGAAAATAGAATTCACTAAGTTTGTCATTCCCCCTGATGAGACATGGGTGAGTCCATGGCTCATTAATGCTGCAGTTTGATACAAGGACTTGGGGAGTATGGGTTTGTTATTTACATGTTGAATGTCATTAGTGAGTACAGGATTAAATTTTAACCATGATTTTTGTTCATTAATTGGTGCAGATGTTTGTGCATCCTTCAAAACCTCATCAGGTATTGGATGAAGCACAAAAGTTCCTGAATTGTCTTGAAGGCTGAGCTTTGCAGCTGTTTTTGCTGACAGATCTGCAAAGTTGTTCCCTTTGTTGATGGGTGAGTCATTCTGTTGATGAGCCTGGCATTTGCATAAGGCTAGTTTCTTAGTTAATTGTACTGCATTTAATAATTCATTTAGGATGGCAGCGTGAGTTAATTTTTTCCCAGAAGATGTGATCATTCCTCTGTTTTGCCATATTTTTGCAAAATGATGGACTGCAGAACACACATATTGACTGTCTGTAAAGATCTTGACCTCTTGTCCTGCATACAGCTGACATGCGCAGATAACTGCATGTAGTTCTGCAGTCTGAGCTGAGTATGCAGGTGGGAGGGGTTTCGCTTCTATTACTTTAGTTTCAGTTGTAACCGCATAACCTACACAGTTTTTTCCAAGTTCATTTTTAGATGCTGACCCATCAACAAATAGAGAAGTGAAATTAGGCTGTGGTTGATCTAAAATGTCAGCGCGTGGTTTTGTGTGCTCATCTGTGTCTGTTTTACAGCAGTGAGGTTCACCGTCTAGTTCTGAGGGCAATAGTGTGCTTGGGTTCAGTGGACCACACCGCGTAATAGTGATATGAGATTGTGACAACAAAGTGGAGACATAGGTCAGGTGTCTGTTGTGAGTGAGAAAAGGAAGTTGTGTTTGCAGCAGTACCAGAGAAACAGAATGTGGTACTTGCAGTGTTAAAGAGTGTAATAACACTATTTCTGCAGATTGATTTACGGCTTCAGTCGCAGCTGCGCATGCCTGAACACAAGTAGGAAGGCCTGAGGCAATAGAATCAAGTTTTTTGGAGTAATAAGCAACTGGTCTGTGTACAGAACCATGTTTTTGCATCAGGACTGCCTTCATAAAGCCTTGTGCTGCATCCACAGATAAATAAAAGGTTTTGGTGTAATCTGGCAGTGCTAAAACTACATTAGTCTGCAGAAGCATTTTTAGGTCAATAAAAGATTTTTCTGCTTCAGGAGTCCACGTGACCTTGTCAGATAAAGCTAAGTTGTTACCATAGTTCATGTTTTGTAAAGGTTGAACAGTTTGTGCAAAGTCTGGGAGCCAAGTCCTACAGAAGTTACACAAACCGAGAAAAGACATGACCTGTTTCTTTGTGGTTGGTTTAGGAACATTTTGGATGGCTTTCTTTCGATCAGTTAACAGGGACTTTCCCTCCTTCGAGAGATTGTGTCCTAGGTAAATGACCGATTTTTGCCAAAGTTGTAGTTTGTGTAATGAGACCTTGTGTCCATTTTCATACAGGTGTTTCAGTACCTGGAGGGTGCTTTGTTTACAGTGTTCCTCAGTGTCAGATGTTATCAAAATGTCATCCACATACAGAAGCATTTGAGTGTGGTCTGGTAACGCGCAGGTGGACATTGACCGTCTAAGAGCCATCGTATACTCGTGGGGGCTATTGCAAAAGCCTTGAGCCAATCTGGTATACGTGTATTTTTTATTGTCAAACATGAAACCAAACCAATGTTGTGAGTCAGCGTCGATTTTCACGGAAAAAAACGCGTTACTGAGATCAATGACTGAAAAATAGGATTTTTCTGAAGTTATTTGGTTCAAAATGGTATGTGGATTTGGAACATCAGGCACTGCATGAACAACTGCATCATTCACCGCTCGGAGATCCTGAACCATGCGCCATGCATTTGTTTTTGGTTTTTTAACTGGAAAATGTTGCAGGTTGCTTCTGGGGCTTCTCTTAGAATCCCTGATTTTAACATGTCTGAGATAACTGGTCTGATTCCTTCTATTGCTTCTGAGCTAATGGGATATTGTCTAATATTTGGTCTATTTGCTGAAGCAGGAATAATGTGAACAGGTGGACAATCTTTTATTGTTCCTGCATCTGTAGGTCCTTTTGACCATAGTTGAGATGGGATGTCTTTTAGTTCTGGATACAAGTCTAGTGAGACGAGAGCTGCTGCATCTGTTTCCTGTCATTCAGTGAGATGTGTGGTCGGTTCTACACGAATACGCCATCCCAGAGTTAGCCTCCAAATATGGGCATGTGATCCAAACTGCCATTGTGTGTTGTCCATAGTTGTGTAACTTTGAGTTTCTGCCTTTCTTAACACGGAAGCGAGATCTCTCCAGTTTCTGCCCTCGCTTCTGCACACAGAAAGATGCAGCCGTCCTATGCACGCGTGACGCAGCTGTTCCTCTGACAGGATAACAGAACACACAGCATCACCGTCAGGAGTGATATAGAGATGTTGAATTGTGATTACTTTATCTTTAATTTTGTGAAATTGGCTGTCATATTGAGGATCAGGGCCTGGAATTTGTTTATATCTCATTGTGACATGTAGGTCTTCTGGTTTCATAAATTCTGATTTAGAAAAATTACAATAATCTCTGCTGATTACTTTCTGTTTTGTGATTTTTATAAGTTCTCGTGCTGCATGTTGCTGNTATTTTAGAGAACTGAGAACTCTGATTACTCAGTTTCACCCAAGATTGACTCAAGATTGATCCAAAGTTTAAACTATGGCGCCCTCTGCTGTTGTGGTCATTTAATGACCCCAAACAACTGTCAGTGTGTGTCACTGGTTAAACCCCAATTTTAAGACGACCCCACATTTTTAGATTATTTCTATGGAAAAAAAGACTTGATACATTTTGAATAATTATAATTTTAAACGTTTTAAAGGAGATGTTTATTTACACATCTTTATTATGTGCGGGGGAAACACTAGTTGTGTAATTATTACCGTTACATTTTTCATCTCACACACACCCTAGCTGCAGCTCACAGCCCCCCAGAGGTGCACCCCACTTGAGGAATCCCTGATGTACAGGTCAGTGCTGAGTAGGTTTAGTCAGTCTAGGAGGAGAGTTCATTCCTAGTAAAAACTGAGAGAACAGCTGTAGGGTTTCCTTCACACATTCTGAACTGATTGGTACTTTTTCATTCCCTTTTGTTATTCTAGTTCTCCTGTTTTTATTATTGTGCTGCTCAAGCTGATTTACACACTGGATTTTCTTTATTCTCACTGTTTTCAATGAATATGGATGATTCAGAACTTTCATTAGTACTTTTCAAATACTACTACTACTAAAGTCAAATGATTGTGATGAAAGTTGTAAAGTTTGTGTGTAAATGTTAACAGGAGCAGCTGTTTGTCACATTGATGAAATAATCAGTGTTTGTGTGTTCAATCAAAGCTCAACAATAAAGTCTGCTGTCTGTATTTGTTCTAGTATTTGAACTAGTAAACAGTCTAGTTGGTATTTGTTGACTCAGTGATCATCAGCTTTCTTACGACTTCCTAAAGCTCCAGGTGTTCAGGACAGAATTAATCTGATTTGATTCAACAACACAATCCTCTCTAATTGTCTCATTTACAATCATTTCTTCTCATTGAAGTGGGCCTGAGGCCCTGAGGATTGCTGCCACGATGCCAGAGACACTTGCTGCTGCAGAGAGGAGCTTCTCCTGATGGAAGCTGATTCAAACCAACCTGAGATCCACGTGGTCTCAATGCTAAACCCACTGGTTCTGATAAACACCAACCCCGAGGTCAGACAGCTGTCATGTGATCAGACTAAACTGGAACCAACCATTTGAGTTCAGCTGATGATGAAAAACATGACGATGAACAAGTCCAACAGAAACCTGAGACAAGAATCAGGAAAGTGAAACTTTTAGACCCAAATGTTTGAATGAAGGTGTAAATGTGATGAACTGAAATCAATAATCCTCTAAATGTCAGCTGATAGATGTGTTAATATTGTCCTCTCCAGAGTCAAGTGTCAGTCTGTTTGTGTTGAAACACTTGACTCCATTGAACTGGTTTGAAACCAGCTTGAACTGGAAGTAAATGAATGTCAACTGTTTTTAAAATCAGAGTCAACAGCTTGTAGTTGAAGCTGACAGCCAGAGCTGAGATTTGATGTGTTTGTAAAAGATGAATGAGCTGATCTGCCATGTGATTGTCCCACAGCTGTGTTTTGTTGTGATTTTCCAGAGGTGAGAAGCAGTGAGTCCAGCAGCCTGCTGTGGTTGAACTAGATGAAGATATTGAGTCAGTTTAAGCAGCTGTGGAGCTGTAAGTAGTTTAAAGTTGTGAGTGAAGTGACAGGAAGTGTCCTCTTTGGTATTTCCTGTGTCTGTAGTTATGGCGTGTGTCCACTAGAGGGCAGAAGCCATGTGCTGTTGATTGAGCATTGTCTGGTTTGAGAATCAAAGTGTGTAATGAAAGCAGTGGTATTGTTCCATTGAGTTGAATGAAATGATGGACTGGTTTGTTTTGTTGATGAACCTGAGTTAGTTGTTTCTTATGAGGCTCCACCTGTAAATGAATGTTGTATGAAATGAAAGCTTTTCTAACAAGCAGAGTTTTTCCTCCAAAGCTTGAAAATGAAGATAATTTTCAAACAAATTGTCTCCATCAGTTTGTGCCACGTGATGACATTAAAACTCCAGCCTGGTCTGGAGTCCTGCTTCATAACCCTCCCTGTTGATCTCTGAGGTTCTCGGGGAGGAGACACGGCCTCCTCCCCGACCCACTACTGTGGGACTGTTGCTTTGATCCAGGTTCCAGTAGCAGGTGGGATTAGAAGCAGTCTCTGTTGAGACTGTGAAACGTGAAGAATCCCACCACACCACCGAGGCCCTTCACACTCAGACTGGTTCTGTTAGACCTTTTGACTCTTTCATTTGATGGTTGGAGTCTAAAGTAGAA
>SSNR01000832.1:27933-38806 GCA_006937965.1 Callopanchax toddi | reverse complement strand
CTCCATGTACTTCACATCACCTTCTAAAATGTCTCCTTTTGAATTATTAGTTCCCATTATTACACTGGTCTGTTCAAAATGTCACTGGCATGAGGACAATAATAGGATAATGAGTGCGCCCTTCTACTGTAACTAAATTACAGCGGCACCCACTTTACGGGACTGAACCCAACCTGTTGAAATTATTGTCCACCAGTACGTGATTTTGTCCAGATAAAACAACAAAAATAAGATAACGATGTCCCTTATATTAGACACTCGTGATCTTCATTCACACACCATTCATTCCTTGACATGAATTACGTTTCTATTCGGTCAAAACGCTTAAAACCTACCAAATACAGTATTACAAAGTAATCTGTTCTATGATCCGTTCGGTGGATCCTACCAATTTGGAAATTCAATGTACAATGTGTTCAATTCAGTGTTCAATACAATTAGGTCTTATTCCTCTGGCCTTAACTTATCTTCCATATTCATCTTTACAGCGCGCAAAAACAAGTTTACGTGTATTAATCTCACCGTCTCAGGGTCGCTGATATTTGAGTTCGTTGGATCCGTCAGTCTCCCACCGCCGTCGAGGACCAGGCTATGACCACCGACCTACTGCGAAAGCAGAACACCGGAGGATTTTGTTGGAGCACCGAAGGACAGATGTCCAACGATGGCTGTCGACAGTCTTCGGTGGAAGACCGTCTGGACCCAGAGACTCGAAGGACCAATTAAATGTTAGGGAGAATATCAAACGACTCTGATGAACGGAGAGGAAACCAGTTTGTTCTTGCAGCAAGGGTAGATCAGCTCAATGCAACATGGCATTCAGAGCATCAGCTACAAAGAGAGAATCTCCCTTGTGCGTTTATTTATACACAAGGATTGTAGAAACATAACGGAAACACGGGTTCAGGAAATACAATGATGTGATTATAGGTCAAGTAAAGGTTTGTGTGTAGGTGTAAGGTGAAGAATGAGGAAGTGTCGGTGTTCAGACTGGTTCTGGTGTGTGTGTGTGTGTCTGAGTGTGTGAAAATAAGGAACTGAAAGTGAGTGTGGTGTGACAGTCATGTACAGAGAAACAAGTAGGTCAAATGTCAACTGGAAAATAGGGTTATATGTAGGGATGAGCCGAATATCCGGTTCAGACGAGTATCGGCACGGATAATGCATATTTTCCGAATACGAACATCATCCGAGTGAAACACGTCATTATCTGTGCTCGGGCTGCTCTTTGTAACTCAGCTCATTGGCTGCCCAGTCACAGAGCGCCTGCCCCTCCTCCTTACACACATATCAGGAACCAGCAGTGCTGCGCAGCGCACTGCGCACACACTCTCCTCTCGCTCGCTCGCAGTCGCACACAGACAGTGACTGTAATCTGATCCCTCTCTGTTTAACTCACGTTGCGCGTGTACTTCTAGGTTTCTTTTTTTCAGCTTGCGTGTGTTTCGGTTTGTTTTTAAAGAAACTTACTTTGTGAACTTGTTTTGTAGCGCGGTGCATTTGACAGGACAGAGCAGAGGTGAAAACGGCTCAAGTCGCATCTCACTGCCTCCTCTCCGGTCGGGTGTTTTTTTGGTTTTTTTTACACCGTCTGCTTTTTCATAGTTTGTCTGGTGATTTAAAGTCCTTTGGAAAACTTTGCTCATACTGAACGAGCTTAGTAATACTAATATTGTAAATAAAAACACTGAATCTCAATTCTGAGGCTGCTCTGTAGTGTTTTGTTTACTATTGTGTGGAAAAATGCCAATGGTAGAAAGTAAAAAAATAAATAATTAGGAAAAAATAAGTTTGATTATAAAAAAATTTCTGTTGAGTATGTTACTCTTGTTCATGCATTAGTAGTTCATAATTTCCTACTGCATGTATTCATTCATACACTTTATTCATGTTCTGAGTTTATTAAAAAACTTGTTCTGTCAATAGTTCCTTTCCCAGTGCGCAACGACACGTTGAAAAGACGTCTTTTCTTGGTCATGTTTGCACGTCCAATTTTGGTCCCTCGAAGGTGCAGACTGTTACCACAGAAGACGTCGTTTTTTTCAACGTCTTTTGGACGTCCTGTTTTCACGTCCTCTGGACCTCCAGATGTGGGCTAATTTTCACGTCCTCTGGACCTCCAGATGTGGGCTAATTTTCACGTCCTCTGGACCTCCAGATGTGGGCTAATTTTAATCAAAATGTGGTTGCTGTGGATGTATGCGATATTTAAGCCAATTTAAAAAAAATTAAGCTCTAGAAGCTTTGTGCATAACTGCAGTGCCATTTCAGATGGTGGCATTACAGTTGTCTGCAGCAGATAACTGGGAATGCATACAAAAAGGTGGGAATGCATACAAAAAGGTGTAAAACTCTTCCATTTCTGATTTATACTAACGAAGGTTCAGGAAAATTAACTGGTAACACCTCACCTATTGGAATTATAATTAACCACTTTACAGTTACACACAATTGCTACACAAAGACCAGATTCCTTTCAACATTCATTTTTATTTAGTCATTATTTGACAACAAGCAACCTCAGATTTGGTTCATTTACACAAAAAAGAAAAATAAACACCACATTTATTACACAATTCAACATCTTGGTTTATTCCAGGGTGGCTCCTCCACGTCTCTGTGGTGCATGTTTAAGGTGCTCTGAAGTACATGTCCTTATTAAGCCCTCTGTCGCAGCACTGTCAAACTTCATTATTGCTTCTGCGAGGTACAAAAAAAACAAAAGTGATTAGAAAAAACATAACCTAAAACATAATAACTTGGAATTAAAAATACATTGCCTATGTTACCACAGGATTACAAATTCCTCACAGAAAAATGGATAGCAAACAGCATAAACAGCAGATGAAATTCATACAGATTGGGGAGAGGTAGGGGTTCATTTATCTCCCATACTCAACATGAAATATTGACTCACCTTGAATGGCTTTGTAAACATTTGTGTTTTCCAAAGGTTTTTTAGCCTTTTTCCCCTTTCCCTTCATGTTGAACTGGCTCATCAAGCCATTAGTGAAGAGCCTAGAGAAAAACAAAATGAAATTGATAAAATTTATGACAATGGTATGCAGTGGTGTGAAGTATTTGCCTCCGTTTTGTTTTTTTGACGCACGCACGCAGGCGCACACACACACACACAAAAGGCCCAAAATACTCACAACTGAAATGCAAGAAAATTTTACTCAAGGGTGCAGAAGGGTTTCAAACACTTTGACCCCCTATTTTAAGTGCACACATAAACACACACTATGGAGAACATACCTGTCAAGGGCTTTGTAGACACAGTCCTTTGTGTTTTTGCCTCCAATCCTTGCTAGTTGTAGCACCTGTTGGAATAAGTCCACATTTAAGTTGACCGACATTCCCAAGAGGAAATTAACAGCAAGTGCACTGCTACACTATTGTTTTCAGATTTATTAAACGTACTAGGGCATCAAAGGCTTGGGCCTCAGAGAGTCGCTGCTCCTCTCTTTCGAAGTCCTCCATAGTCTCCATTTGCAGAATGTGGACAGCTGAAGTCGAAGGTTGTGCTACTAGGAACTGATTTTGAATGTTGACCAGCAGGTTCAAGACCTTTCTCTGGAACACTGAAATAAAGACAGTTCGTTCCATCAACATTAGCCATTGTCCCATCTTATCACACTGCCAATAGATTAATACTTACCATCCACAGGCAATGGGAAATCCCATTTTCCATTGGTCCCACGCTTTGGCCTGTCATTGGAGGGAGCCTGATCAGACATGGCAATGCGCCTCGAACCTTCACCACTCCGTGACCTTTCACGGCTGGACCTGCAGGTGTGCCTAGAAACTTCACCGCTCCGTGACCTTTCACGGCTGGACCTGTAGGTGTGCCTAGAAACTTCACCGCTCCGTGACCCTTCACGGCTGGACCTGCAGGTGCGCCTAGAAACTTCACCGCTCCGTGACCTTTCACGGCTGGACCTGTAGGTGTGCCTAGAAACTTCACCACCCCGTGACCTTTCACGGCTGGATCTGTATGTGCGCCTCAAACCATCATCTGTCCATGACCTGTCACCGCTGGAACTGTGCCCCAATGATTCAATGTGTGGTGATCTGGATCTCCCGTGTGACCTACCATGATTGAAATTGTATTTAATTGTCTTGATTACCAGTACACAAACATTAAATATATGAACATTGCCAGTGACATTTCCTATGTCTTTACCTGGAGGTCAGCTTCTCAGGTTCCACTGGAAAGTTGGGCAGCTTGACAACTATACAGTGGTAAAATAAAAATGGAGGTGGGTAGGAGAGGATATTCAGTCTCCAAAAACTGGCAATCTTAATCATTTGATTCATTGTGAAACTAAAACTATAAAGTCATACCATTACCCCTGGTGTACTCCTCATCTGAATCTGTCCACTCTGAAAAAAAAAATAAAATAAAATATAAAACATTTGTCACAAGTCGAGGCCCAATGTGTGTCAACAGAAAATGTCAACATCTATCTATAAAAAGGCAAAAAAGTTTTGAAAGTCTGAGTATCTGTATTTTATTCCAAGCAAAACCCTATTGGTAAAAATTGTGTTCCTTGAAAATAACAAACATACCATTTACAAAACCCTCGGGAATCCTTTTTTTAATGCGGTTTCTCATTTGCATTTGCACTTCCTCCTCTTCTTCGTTGTCGTCATCCTCCTCTGCCTGGCTGGTCAAGTTGTATGTGGTGCATTCATGACGATTAGCTACAATTTAACATAAAAACATTATGACTTGTTTACTGGGAATGCTGATTGTCAATGATGATAAAGTTTGAGCATTTACTCTAAGGTTGCAGAACACACTTTATGAAAGTCGTGTGTGTGTGTGTGTCAAAAACTTGCCTGAAGTGATCTTTATCTTTATTAATGGGAATGTCATCCAGTCATCACTGGGGTTAATTCTGTCCTTTAGAGCTTTTGCGGTTTTTGATGCACTAATTTTAGATGGCCATCTAACAATTCTCTTGTTCCTGTCTATCCAATTGTCAGGAACAACGCCCTCTTCCTCCTGCTCACCCTCCTTCCAAACAGCCCTCGAGTACATGACCTGGAAAGTACAGAATATATGTTATTAGAATTTTTAAAACATTTTCATTAATGTTATTTACAGAGCAGCCCAGTGATTATCTTTTTTTTACCCCTTTTAAAAATTACCCTCATGACTCTGAATGCAACACTGGAACCAAATGCACCAGTCCCATTACATTCAATTTGTACAGACTAGTATTCAATTTAGGAATTCCAAAAGGTCCCTTGGACCATTTTGAATAACCACTGTACCAACATAAAGCAATTATAAGCAAGGGAGGAAAATTTTTAAAGTTTTGAATACATTCAGGGAAAGGATGAGGGTTACTTTGGGAGAAGCATGTTGTGGTAGAAGCTGAGAGGGGTTCATGATTGTGGTAAGAAAGTATATACACTGAGGAAAATGCAGAAAACAGTTGGAAACAAGTGTTTAGCTGTGGTGACCCCCTACTGGGATAAAGCTAAAAGAAAATAAAAAAAAATTCAACCTTTATTATTTGTGTTCCACACCATGGCGAAGGGGAATGAGGATGGAACCACCAGTTTCTTGTGGGAGGCAGACCACCTTCCGGAACAGATCCTTTTCATGCAGCAGTCCATTTTTTACCCTGACCTGACCATTTCCTATGCACATGATATTTAGAAGTCCCGAACTACATGGTTGGTGAAACAATGGTGAGGTGTGTCGCTGGTGCAAGATGTCACAGGCAAAGGTACCATCTGCATTCTTTTGCCGGACAAAAGCAAATCTGTTGTCTCTTAAAAGAAAACAACAGTCTTTTTCTTTAACAGACACAAATACTGCGGGGGTCCTTCTACTCGTGTTCAGTTCTGAATGATCAAACTCAGACAGACGTCTTGTAACTTGTTCCAGTGGACTTTTCCCACTTCTCACATGTTTCTTAATTTGCTGCAGGTAATTTTCAAATGGAAAACAGGAAATGTCATTTAAGGAACAGTTGAAATGGCTGACATCCTCGTGGAGATGAATCAGTCCATGTATGTTGTACAGAGGAAACGTCTTGCCATAGAGATCAGGACAGCACATGACAAAGTGTTTGATCAGCTCAGCAGCATAATGGAGATAGGCATTGCGAATCCTGTCATCGGACTCCAGCATTATTGACATGGCTACTGTCAAGGACAAAAATTGCCTGTATGTCTCAGGGGACAACACTGTTTTTAATACCACAGGGCCTGTGTACAGCAAAAACTGCCTGAGTTCAGTTGCTTTCCACCTGTCTAGTTCATGTAAAGCCCGTGGCTGCCGAGCAAATTCACTTGGCATCTTTCCCCTCAGTGCAAGTAGTTTATGAGAAACTGCATCCTTTTGCCTCACTGATAAACGGCAGATTTTTGGGCCACGTGTTAAGTAAACCAAAAGGCGCCTAACTACTCCCAAGCAGACCATGTGCATATAGTCTAAGACAAAGGAGCTAACACAAGGAATTCCTGCAGCAATGAAGGGGCTGACATCAGTTTGGTGGTTCTTGTAGTCCACCCTGGAGAAACCATGATCTGTTCTGGGAGTACTTTCATGTTCATTAAAAACTATTCTGCCCTCAACACGAGCACCTCTGACTACACATCGTTCACAACTCTCATAGGAGGTATGACCCTTAATGCACTTCAGGTATGCCCTTGCTGGTGCATCGCAGACTAAAGAATCAATGTTGACAGAGTAAATCTGGCCTTCATAAACTATACCATTCTCTTTGAGATGTTTGTACTCTGTCAAAAAGTCTTTGAGGTAATCCTCAATTGGACTTGGCTTCTTTTGTCCACTGAACATAGCTACAACGAATGGATCAAAATGACCACACTTCACCAGTATTGGCCAGAATTGGACACCACTACTTTTGAAAATTGGTATGCCATCAATGTTTACACTGAGTTGCACATCATGACTGTCCGTCTGACTTAAAAACTGACAGATCCCCTTTTCTAAGCCATAGTACTTGTACTGCCCACCACATTTAGTTTCTGTAGTATTACACTTTGGTGTAGCAAGGAGTGTCCGGCAGTCCAAAGGCAATAGGTGCCCTTGCTTTCTTAATATGGGCAACAAACCATTAAGGGCCCTGTGTGTCAGTTTGTGCTCCACAGCCCACTGTCTCAGGTCATCTTCAAAGCTGCTGGTCACCTCAGCTTCAGAGTTTGTTTTTTCTGAATCTGTAGACCAGTAGTCCACATCGGAGTCAAAACTATCAGATGTCCAAGGGTTAGGGCCATGGTTTAGGTCCACACTGTCAATGTCATTTACAATGCCCCGATGTTCATCACTGTGTGCATTATTGACAGTGCCCAGATGTTCATCACTGTGTGCATTATTGACAGTGCCCAGATGTTCATCACTGTGTGCATTATTGACTCTGCCCCTGCCCCGATGTTCGTCATCACTGTCTACATTATTGACAATGCCGCAATGTTCATCACTGTCAGAATAACGTAGAAGTTGATCTAGATCTCTTTTGCGTTTTCGCCATTTTCTCATTTTTAAAGCCATCTGAAAATACAGACGCAAGAAAAAATTAGTTACTTGCTGTTTGACTGGTGCATGTGGACGAGGTCACAACACCTACCTTGCTTAGACTTTTCCCTTATTGAAATGCCAAGAGGTCTCACTCCAGGTCCAAAAGGCACACCACCTAAAAGAAAGACTAGTTTAGAAAAGTCCAAGTAAAGATGTGAAAGACTGCTTTTATTTTGATAGGACATATTTAATGCATTCTGAATGTGCATTCTAGCACAATTATTTAGTTTGAAACCATCCCATACATATTTGGATATCAACATTTGGATGCACTTCTTTTAATAATTCAACCTCATTTTTAATGTTTACTTGACTTTTTTTATTTACAAAACTATTCTTAGTTTCCTCTCATTGATCCTACAGCACTAAATCCTCCAATAAACTACAGGAGGCTACTGGATGAGGTCACATGACTTGTTCCTGTTGAACCATGGGTGCATACTGAGTTTGGAAAAAATCCTTCAGATCTTCTGCTCCTTATTGATGGAATCAGCTCCAAAAGCAGCTGAATCTGAAGGAACTGGTCTCAGTGAATGAGTTTAAACAGGCTTTAAGCATTTTAAACTCTCAATATATCTGGACCAATTTTATTTGTGTCATTTATGCTGCCCCAGCCCCCTTCCCGCGAACGAGCCGCCCGGAAGTCAGACGGTAGGGGGGCTCCGTGGGTGAAGCGTTGTGTTATGGGGACACCATTAAACTCACAACACGAAAATGGAACTTAAGGGACAACTGGCTGCAGTTCATCATGGATGAGTGGAGACTGGAGAACTCCGCTGTTCCGTTCGGGAGTTTAGCAGTGACCTAACGGAACACACGCCGCTCCCACAACCGCTAAATAGTAGAGCAACTTAAAGCTAGTTAGCTAACATTGCTATAGGGCCTGACCCTCCCCTCGCTGCTACTCAAAACAGACAATTTTGCAGTCGGCTCATTAAACAAATGTGTATATAGTCTTAGATTGATAGTCTTAGATTGATATTCTTAAATTCACTGTGTTACAGTTCACAATATTTAGGCATTTGGTTTGCTGCCTATAATATCCACGTGCTTGAATGCAGCCACCATGATGCTAATGCTCGCTTCTAGGCCTTGGTTAAGAGTTGTTCTCTGATTCACTTCAAACTCTCTCAGGCACACAAACCCCAACATATTTTACTTTGCCTAAAATTATACATTTAGCTCTAAAAAGGCGTTTGTTAGTAAACGCCAGCACTAGCTTAGCGGACGTTTTTAGCTTACGCTAACAGAATAACAAATGCAAAAACAGATTGGGGTACTTTGCCGCGCTAAGACAGAAATCAACATAATATTAACAAACTTGAAAAACCTTACCTCCAACCGAATGGAAGACAAGTTTAAGTTGGCAGAACTGAGTGGCCAGTTTATTCTCCGTACAATAAAAGTAATTTGCGCCGTTACTGTGCTCCAATACTCCTTCCTTCTCCACACTCCGTCTTCGTCTTCCGGTGACCTTTATAGTACAGATGACGTCACGATTTAGCCGCGCAATGACTGACGGGAAAAATAACAAACAAATACATTTTCAGCTAAAGAGCAATGAGCGCTATTTGTAAAAAAAAAAAAGCAAAATAGTAAAAAAATTAAGTTGGAGATCCGGATGGAGGAACTGAGATGTCCTTTCTCAGACCGCCGCCAAAGTGATAAGCTAATATAAATATTATATATTAAAATAAATTTATAATTTTCTGCATTGTCCCTATAAAATTATTACCCATTAATTTTATAGGGACACTGTCATATTATGTACAAAAGTTTAACGTCAGCTTTACGTCCAAGTGGGGTCACAGTTAGACGTTCAAAAAGCAGACCTAATTTGGACGTCCTTTTTAAGTCTAGTCTTGGCCATGGACCGACCGACGCAATATAGACGCGGTCTGCACGTCCACGTGACGTCCAATGTTTGCTGGGTTAATATTGTGATCAAAAACATTGAATCTCAATTCTGATGCTGCTCTGTAAATAGTTTTCAAATAAACAATACATATAGCAACTTTTGATCAATCCATATCAATTTCAGACTTTAAAAAATGTACGGAATCAAACCCCACCCACTTCCGGGTTAAATCCCACCCACTTCCGGTTTAAGCCCCGCCCCTCCGAGTACAGATACGGATACAGATAATTTAGATGGTTGAACAGATACAGATAATGGTGTACTCGCTCATCCCTAGTTATATGCACAATATAATAAAATAAAAATATGAGTAAATATAAGTAAAGATAATAAAGAAATAAACTCTCTCTAACAATGGCCAAGACCAAAGAGCTTTCGAAGGACACCAGGAAAAGAATTGTAGACCTGCACCAGACTGGGAAGAGTGAAACTACAATAGGCAAGCAGCTTGGTGTGAAAAAAATCAACTGTGGGAGCAATTATCAGAAAATGGAAGACATACAAGACCACTGATAATCTCCCTCGATCTGGGGCTCCACGCAAGATCTCATCCCGTGGGGTCAAAATGATCATGAGAACGGTGAGCAAAAATCCCAGAACCACACGGGGGGACCTGGTGAATGACCTGCAGAGAGCTGGGACCAAAGTAATAAAGGTCACCATCAGTAACACACTACAACGGCAGGGAATCAAATCCTGCAGTGCCAGACGTGTTCCGCTGCTGAAGCCAGTGCATGTCCAGGCCCGTCTGAAGTTTGCCAGAGAGCACATGGATGATACAGTAGAGGATTGGGAGAATGTCATGTGGTCAGATGAAACCAAAGTAGAACTTTTTGTTCTAAACTCAACTCGTAGGGTTTGGAGGAAGAAGATTACTGAGTTGCATCCCAAGAACACCATACCTACTGTGAAGCATGGGGGGGGGGGAAACATTATGCTTTGGAGCTGTTTTTCTGCTAAGGGGACAGGACGACTGATCCGTGTTAAGGAAAGAATGAATGGGGCCATGTATCGTGAGATTTTGAGCCAAAACCTCCTTCCATCAGTGAGAGCTTTGAAGATGAAACGTGGCTGGGTCTTCCAACATGACAATGATCCCAAACACACTGCCCGGGCAACAAAGGAGTGGCTCCGTAAGAAGCATTTGAAAGTCCTGGAGTGGCCTAGCCAGTCTCCAGACCTCAACCCCATAGAAAATCTGTGGAGGGAGTTGAAAGTCCGTGTTGCTCGGCGACAGCCCCAAAACATCACTGCTCTCGAGAAGATCTGCATGGAGGAATGGGCCAAAATACCAGCTACTGTGTGTGCAAACCTGGTAAAGACCTATAGTAATCGTTTGACCTCTGTTATTGCCAACAAAGGTTATGTTACAAAGTATTGAGTTGAATTTT
>SSNR01000832.1:15433-22933 GCA_006937965.1 Callopanchax toddi | reverse complement strand
CGGGACCATTTCCGGTTCCATTTGAAACGTGAAGATTTCCAGAGTTAGAGTGCATTTCCAGCTAAAGATATTGTTTATAATCAAAACGAGTAATAGTATAGTATAGTACAGTATGATATATATATTATAGCACTAAGAAATTAAGCCATCATATAAGTATCAGCGGACGGGAAGCCTCGACAGCTGAACACTGCTGTGTTCCGTTGTGTACCGCATCAGCTGAATATAATTCATCAGTCCGTTTCCACACATTTCCACTGAATAAATAACTACAAAAAGGAAGGATTGTGAACTTAAGAAGAGAAAACGTGATAATTTCTAACCACACCGTGTCTGCAGTCGACACTTTGCAGCACAGTAGTCAAAGAGCCGAGTGGACGAGGCTAAAGGAGGAGGCGCGGCGCCGTTCGTGTGTTATTTCACTGGAACAACTATTCTTTTGGTGAATGAAGACTTGGTGTCTGATAACGTACAGCTAGACCAGAGAAAGTTGAAAGTTGGGAAGCAGTTGGAGCCCACGATCACGGCTATATAGATTTGTCTCACTGTTTTTTGATGATGGAAGCTACGAGCTAACGCTGTTAGCTTACCTTCAATTTCATGAATAAAGCTGGTTATATACAGCTTAAAGTCCTTCACCCGCTTGCTCGCAGACGTCTCTGTGTTTTTCAAAAATCCGGTGGACATCGTTTACCGTGATGCGCGGCAGGTCTTGAAGAAAACGGGTAAAAAATCCATTTTGTCCAGTTTGTGTGGGAACAGCGTTGAACCGGAAGTGAGGGGCAGCCTCTATCGCAACCAGGAAGTGACCGTGCATAAACCCCATTGTCAGGTATTTATTTATGCAGTTAATTATTTCATAATGTATTATTTATTTATTTAATTTTGAGCACTTTGGAATTCCATAAATGTTGGGGGGTTTGTGACTCTGGTCTGGGAGGTTCTGACAGGTGTTAGTATTTTATGTTAGGCTGGTAACTAGTCCCCCCACACCATGGTGTGCCTTGTGATTTTTTTTTCAATAACAAAGTGTACCTTGGCTCAAAAAAATCTGAAAAACACTGCTTTTAATATTGTGATCAAAAACATTTAATCTTAATTCTGAGGCTGCTCTGTAAATAGTTTTCAAATAAACAATACAAAAAGTTAATTCTGATCAATCCATATTAATTTCAGCCTTAAAATAATGTACAGATGTAAGCCACACCCACATCTGGGCAAATTATGTCACTTCCTGTTCATGTCCCGCCCACTTCTGGTTTAGGCTTCACCCACTCCTAGTACAGATACGGATACAGATAATTTAGGTGGTTGAACACATAGGCTGTGTTCGAAACGTCCACTCATTCACTCACTCACTACATTTCGTTCTCTATAGACCCCTTGACGCGTGACGTCACGCGGCCAAAGTCCCCAGCCAGAAGCTGGGGGGCAAAAAGACAGCACAGCCCCACTGAGCCCCGTTGTTATTATCCGTCAATAGCCTCTGTGCACGCATCAGTTCCGTGTTTGGCGTGAGGATGGTACGAGACTTCCGGTCTCTGTGTTAACGATGTGAGGTGGGAAGTTGATCTTGTTGATACTGTACAGAATGGCACACAGCAGTGGTGGTTAGACCTGGTATCAGTATGTTGTTGAAACGCTAATTTTGTCAGTGTACATGTCATGTTTAGGACATGAACACATAAAAGCTTGACATAGAAGGCCACGCACAAGAAAAGAAGAAAGATTTACAAAAAAAGAAAGATTTACAAGCTTCCGAAAGGAAACTAGCAAACACAGTATGTGCTTCCGGTGGTTACCGGGAGTTTACTCCTGACCTTCTACCGGAAATTGCGTCACGTAGCTGCGTGCACAGAGCCCATTGTCAATAAATTGAGCTAAATAGCGACAAAATAAACTCTATCAGCATGGTAAACACATGCAAGCTGCACAAATAAATGAAAGGACAGTAACGTAACATTTCACTGGTTTCCAGCTGATAAATTCACCAAAATCGGAGACTTCTAGTGGATTAATCACCACATCGTGGAGCCAAAGTCTCATCACAGGTAAAAAAGTTAAATATCTGCCTCATATGTTAAGAGACAACTAGTTATAGCCATCTAATGACTTATAAGCCTTTGTAACCAGGTTAAATTTATTTTATTTATTTTAAAATAATTAGACAAAATGTGTAACATAATTGGAGCAGGCAGCCATCAATGTCATTGATTTTGTGTTTACTGAGCTCGTCAGGTAGGTCAAAAGTATAAAAATGATGTATTTATTTATTCATAAACTGTCCCTCCTGAGATCAGCCCGTTTGTTCGGGAGAGGACGGAGTTCGGAGTCGGCAGCTGTTTGTTTTGTGTTTCGGTTCACGGAGCTCATCAGAACGGAGAATCTATTAATCTACAAGAACTACCGGTGTCACGGTAATCCTTCAACATTAACCCGCACAACGCAAAAGAGATCGATTACTTTTTTGTTGCTTCAGCTGAGTGAATTTATACTGGACTTTAGTCCAGACGGCCCGGTTCAGAGGACTCCAGCAGGCTAGCTCTACAGCTAGTTAGCTTATTGAAACGGATTTAAAGGGGTGGTTTTGTCAGAATCCATTTTTGTCAGGTTTTCGTAGTTTCTAATAGGTCCCCCTGAGCCTGTCACGTAGGCCAAACATGAAAACTCTCTGTTCCCTGGTTATTTAAAAAAAAAAACAGAATTCCTAAGAAATTAAACTTAAAAATGCGGATGTGCATTTGTGCACAGTTTGACGTCACAACGTGTATTCGCTGAGATGGTCATGCCTTTTGGTCTGCCCAACTGCTAGCTTTTGTTTTTTTCTTAATTTAACATGGCAGAACACAGACCTATAGTGTAGCTATAGCACAGACCTGTACCTGGTGTGTGGTGTAGCAGCTATGTAATGCTGACTATAAATCTAAAAGTAATGGGTTCAAACCCTGGAGCTGGCTTTATTTATTTATTTTTTGCATGGAAGTTAATAAATTCTGAAGGTGCAGCTGTTGGCAAACTTTGTAATACATTTTGGCAAATCTTGGCAAAATTAGAACTTATTCTGAGGTATTTTGGTTAAGACACACAAAGTACTGAGAGCAGTGTGTGTGTGCGTGAGGGCAGCGGCTGGCATGTGAGGTGACCGGTGGAGTTTCAATTTTGCTTCTCGTTGGTGGAAAACACAGCTGACTTTTGGCTGAAGGAGTAATGCGGGACGTGGGAAGAATCAGCCCGCGTGTCGAGCATCGGTATCCAGAAGCTGAAAGCGAAGTTTGTGTGGACAGCAGCTCAGCAGGGAGCGAATGGCTGTTTGCTTGAGGCTGGTTGAGCTTTCAGGAGAAAATGTAAATTCAATTGTGAGTATTACCCTTCTGAATCATTCATTGTCAAACGCTGAGGAAGCGGTTCTTCTAATTTGTCCTTAGATGTCAACACAAAGAACTAAACCAGGAGATGGAACTCTAAAACAAGGCAAAAACCAAACCAAACAGCAGGCGGGGCTGGAAGATAGGGTGCGACAGACCATAAGCTTTTATTATCTGGCCATTATAATTCACAAACGTGTACAAGTGTCCAAACTGTTTGGTCAGAACTTTGTGACAGATGATTGACACTGGAGTTTTGAATGCAGCCAAGAGGAGAACTGATTGAGTCGTTATCTTCTGGAGGTTCTAGAAAACACACGTTAGAGGCAGGTGTGGACAATGACAGGACAAGACACCTGAACACAGGGCACAGAGGACTAACTGCAATCAGAAGGCTAGACTATAACTGAACATAGGATAACTAAAATACACAGGAGATAAACTATAAACACAAAGACCAAAACTATAAAGACTAAACTCAGAGACAAAAACTTTAACGTAGGCACAAGAGGACTAGAACTGTAAGCACAAGAGGACTAAGACCATAAACACAGAGGCTGGACTAAAGCTATGAACACGGAGTACTAAACACAGAAGTAACACCAGAACAAAACACAGGAGAATGACTAAACATGGAGAACTAACACAGGAGATAAACTAAGCACAGAGGAAATCAAAAACACAGATGACGAGATGTCAATACAAAGAACTAAACCAGGAGATGGAACTCTAAAACAAGACAAAAACCAAACAGCAGGCGGGGCTGGAGGATAGGGTGCGACAGACCATAAGCTTTTATTATCTGGCCATTATAATTCACAAACGTGTACAAGTGTCCATTCTGGAGGTTCTAGAAAACACACGTTAGAGGCAGGTGTGGACAATGACAGGACAAGACACCTGAACACAGGGCACAGAGGACTAACTGCAATCAGAAGGCTAGACTATAACTGAACATAGGATAACTAAAATACACAGGAGATAAACTATAAACACAAAGACCAAAACTATAAAGACTAAACTCAGAGACAAAAACTTTAACGTAGGCACAAGAGGACTAGAACTGTAAGCACAAGAGTACTAAGACCATAAACACAGAGGCTGGACTAAAGCTATGAACACGGAGTACAACACAGAAGTAACACCAGAACAAAACACAGGAGAATGACTAAACATGGAGAACTAACACAGGAGATAAACTAAGCACAGAGGAAATCAAAAACACAGATGACGAGATGTCAACACAAAGAACTAGGAGATGGAACTCTAAAACAAGACAAAAACCAAACGGCAGGCGGGGCTGGAGGATAGGGTGCGACAGACCATAAGCTTTTATTATCTGGCCTTTATAATTCACAAACGTGTACAAGTATCCAAACTGTTTGGTCAGAACTTTGTGACAAATGATTGACACTGGAGTTTTGATGCAGCCAAGAAGAGAACCAATTGAGTTGTTATCTTCTGGAGGTTCTAGAAAACACACATTATCCATATTGGTTGTGGGACTTGCCCACAGGTACTACAGTCACTTATCGGACTCACCTGAAGATTTGAGTAAACCCCACATTTACGCAACCATTTCAGGACAGTTTCCATAAAATCAATTGCGCAGTTCTGCTGTCCCAGGCCTAATGGTGGAATGTTCTGATTTACCTCCCTCAGAACAAGAAGGATTTCTTTCACAGTGAAAAGTCTCCCCGGATGGTTCACAGCTTTGAGGACAAAATCAGAAAAAGCTGGAATAGCTGGTGGCTCTCTGAGATCTTCTGTGGTAGTTAGTCAGAGCCCTTCTGACAACATTCACATTTACAATCGCCTGCACAGTGGAATTCATCCAACAGTTATTAAATGAGTTCAAAAGGCGACAAAAGTTCACAGTTGGATCCTCAGAATGACATCTTTCTTAATTTTCTGCCTGGTTGTTAGTGTGGCAAGGCGAGTGGCTGCTTTACCCTTTATCAACGCCACCTGGGGAATTTCACCACAGGAATCAAAAGACACGTAGGTCCACTCTAAAAACTGGCAGGAGATGTGGTTTCACAATTATTAAACATGCTTTCTTGGTAAAAAAAAAAAAAAAAAGCCTAAAAATGACTAAAAACAATAAATTAAAATCGCAGGCTGAGGCTTACCAGGTTAAACAGGCCAATTGAAATGTAAACCAAACAAAATCACCCACACACAGTGCCATGCATCCAGGAGGTGAGTGGTGGACACACACACACAGAAAACTCCCGTTACTAAGGCCTGTTCACCACTGGCAGCTCTCAGCCTGTAAAAGAGAGATGAGTTAAAAACAGTTAAAAGAAATATTAAACCAATGGGACAGCCCGATTCCCTTCAGCCCTGGTGGGCCGGCTGTCCATAAAATCCAGGAGTGCTCTCAACTAATTTTCTAACTCCTTTAGTGACCGCAAGAAAACCAAGTGATAGAAAGGGCATGTTTGATTGGTGATTGGTTTGGATCTAGTTTGAAATGTGATCTCTTCAAGAAGCGGTTAAGGGAAAAAAGGAGTGTTCCTTTAAAAGTCCAGCTCGCTGGCTGCGCCGAGCTGTGGTCCTGCTGAGGCAGCAAGCCAGGTCCGGATGACAGTCCTGTCTGCCGTGTCCTGCTGGTCTGCGTTCGTCAGCCCGAACAGAGCAGGTCACATGAGACCGGGAGAAGCTGTCCCACCAACCAGTATCAGGGGTCCTCCAGTGGAGTACTCGGCTCGCCCGCCGTCAGAAAACTTTATTAAAGCAAAATCCGGGGAAACAAAACAGCAGAGTCTGTCAAAGCGCAGATGGAATAATAAATAACATGTTAAAAACACAAAGAGGCTGGATGACCGGAGCAGAGCACATACCTGGTCTTACAGTGCTTTCCACCTGAATAGGGAGCACGGTTGGGTCGCATGGCCTGAGCCCAGCCGACTGCCACCACCAAAAGGTCTGTAATTAAAGAGCATATTTTAAGTTAGACACTCCCTTAAACAAATGTTTAGAGAAATATAATAGAAACTTTTTCTGAATAAAAATTTACACAAATTCAGCTTATTTAGGCTCTTGGATTCATTTTTGTGAGAATTGTCATTTTTTTCACCAAACCGGAAGTGACGACAGTTCAGGGAGACCGTTCGTTCTCTATATAGAAAACTGATCCACTGATCACTGCTTGTGACGAGCAAAACAAACCCCCAGAGTGCCGTTATTTTATTACTTTATTACTATAGTGAGAAGTTATTTTATTAAGATTAAAAAAAAAAGAGAAAAACAATCAGTCCTGTAAGGCTGTACCCTGTCGGTCCAGCTGTAGACCGTGACCCACCTCCTCACTCGGGTCTGGGTAAAATACCAGCGTTTAGCACCAGGTTTTTGATCATCAGAGCTCCAAACATTGAGCTGCGTTCAGGTGGATTGTTAAGAAATGAAAGGGTTTATAAAAAGTTTCACAGGATACAGCTAAACGGTTCGAGGCTGACCGAAACAGTGTCGGGTCAGGCTGGAAACCCCGCCATGAAGACCCTCTTGGTAGCCCCGCTGGGAACGGGAAGCCCGCGGAGAGCATCGCGGCATGGATTTACTGTACCCCGCCAGCCAGGTGAGGGTCAGACACCTGAAGGAAATGCTCTCATGAAATCGCGGACCGGTACCGGATTACGACCCACCACGAACCGTACCAAACCTGGCATGGAAACGAGACTCAAGTCTCCCCGTTAGCTCCTGTTAGCTGCTGTGTGCTAACAGCGGTTCCGGTGAATGGATCAAAGTAACGGCGCCTGTTTAGAGTCACACTGAATGTTTTTCGCCGGCATGTGGGACTCCATCACATCCAGTCCTGGACTAGACCAGGACCACCGGAGTTTTTCGTCTCCAAACAGAAGTCACCGTACCGGTAAGGAAGCCGTCCCGTTGTTGACTCAGTGTCCTGACAGACTGGCGATTGGCATTCATAAACATAATAATTTAGCATTTTTTATTAAAATGAATTCACACCGACTCGATTAAAGAGCGCTCTAACCTAAAACTAACAACTCATGGCCGACAGCGAGCAGGCAGCTGGCAGACTAGAGCGGTGCCAGTCTGAGATGTTAAAGTAGTTTAGCTTTAAAAAATCTAACACAATGATTAAAACAAGCATCTGTTACACAAACTC
>SSNR01000831.1:53143-84510 GCA_006937965.1 Callopanchax toddi | reverse complement strand
ACCCTAAGCCCCTAGGTGTAACCCTAGCTACACTCTCCCCTAACCCTATTATTATTATTATCCTAACCCTAAGCCCCTAGGTGTAACCCTAGCTACACTCTCCCCTAACCCTATTATTATTATTATCCTAACCCTAAGCCCCTAGGTGTAACCCTAGCTACACTCTCCCCTAACCCTATTATTATTATTATCCTAACCCTAAGCCCCTAGGTGTAACCCTAGCTACACTCTCCCCTAACCCTATTATTATTATTATCCTGACCCTAAGCCCCTAGGTGTAACCCTAGCTACACTCTCCCCTAACCCTATTATTATTATTATCCTGACCCTAAGCCCCTAGGTGTAACCCTAGCTACACTCTCCCCTAACCCTATTATTATTATTATCCTGACCCTAAGCCCCTAGGTGTAACCCTAGCTACACTCTCCCCTAACCCTATTATTATTATTATCCTGACCCTAAGCCCCTAGGTGTAACCCTAGCTACACTCTCCCCTAACCCTATTATTATTATTATCCTGACCCTAAGCCCCTAGGTGTAACCCTAGCTACACTCTCCCCTAACCCTATTATTATTATTATCCTGACCCTAAGCCCCTAGGTGTAACCCTAGCTACACTCTCCCCTAACCCTATTATTATTATTATCCTGACCCTAAGCCCCTAGGTGTAACCCTAGCTACACTCTCCCCTAACCCTATTATTATTATTATCCTGACCCTAAGCCCCTAGGTGTAACCCTAGCTACACTCTCCCCTAACCCTATTATTATTATTATCCTAACCCTAAGCCCCTAGGTGTAACCCTAGCTACACTCTCCCCTAACCCTATTATTATTATTATCCTAACCCTAAGCCCCTAGGTGTAACCCTAGCTACACTCTCCCCTCCTTTTTCAGTTAATATCTTTGGCTAGGAAGGTCACATAGACACAAGACAGCAACCATTGGAGTCGGACTGAGCCCCAGAACATGACTATCATCTGTGAACAATAGCACCAACTAGTGGTTGATCAAATTTTCCAGAATAATAATAATGGATAGGTTTTATATAGCACCTTTCTAGACACCCCAAGAGCTTTGACAGAAGCTCCATTATTCATTCACTCTCTAGTGGAGGTTAAACTACAACAGACATCTGAAGCCACAACATCAATCTAAACCAGCCAGAGCTGGGGATTGAACCAGCAACCCTCTGGTTACCAGACCAGTCACTCTACCAACTGAGCTATTTGCCACCCCCAAAGGACTCAGATTGGCCTGAAACATGCTCCTAAACAATTTCTGGGTGAAGGATTTGGCCTGTGGCACTTAGTGAATTTTTAACTTTTTCCCAAGTTTAATATCTCGGGAACCGAACGTTGTAGAGACTCGGGGTTTGTACCGTTGGACCATGTTTGCTTGCTGTAGGACACTGGCAGAGATTGATGTACCTAACTTTTAAAAGGGTATTTTGCCACTGTTATGTTCACAGAACAGATAGATTAGTGGCTATGGTTCTAGGCTTGAAAATCATAGGTTCTGGATTCAAATCCCACCCGGTGCAAATGTTTAGAAGGCACTGAGGGCAAAAACCTTGAATTCAAAACCTAACTCAAAACCCTTTGAGAAAATTGGGGGGGCGGGCTATGACCACAGACACCCCCTCGCCGAGACGAATCCAACGGTGGGGGTTTTGTCCCGATCGGACCCCGGGAAAGGCAATCCCCCCTCGATTTTCAGTTGGTACTTATCCCCTAACCCTAACCACTTTGGTATGCACTCATAATGGGCTACTCTTAAAGTCTTCATTTTGGGCTACTTTTACAGTATGAAGACTTCATTATAGGCTATAGGCCATTATGAAGTCCCCCATTTTTAAAAAAAAAAGTAGCCCAAAACTGAAGACCTCATAGTGTCATATCTCAGGAACCAAACGTTGTAGAGACTTGGGAGTTGTACCGCTGGACCATGTTTGCTTCTTGTATGACACTGGCAAAGATTGATGTAGCTAATTTATAAAATGGTATTTTGCCATTATTACTTTCACAGAACAAATAGACTAGTGGCTATGGTCCTCGCCTTGAAAACCATAGGTGCACGGATCGAATCCCGCCCGGTGCAAATGTTTAGAAACACATTTTCTATTAAAACTCTTCTCAAAACCAACTATTGGGACTTAAAACACACAAGCAATGAGAGTTTGCCAGCAGAGATAGCTCAGTGGTAGGGGCGTTTGGTCTGCATACACAAGGTCATGAGCTCGAATCCAGCATGGTATTGTACTTTAAACCCTGTTGGACTTTTAAAACACTTATAGACCACTACTAATAGCACTTAAGACACACGAGCAACTTACACTTTCCAGCAGAGATAGCCCAGTGGTAAGGGCCTTTGGTCTGCAAACTATCAACCTGAGTTTGAATCCCACTCAGTGTAAGGCTAGGGGAACCTAACGTTACACTCAGTAATGGCTATAACTACATTCAGTGTAATGCTAGGTTCACCTAACATCACACTGAGGGCAAAAACCTTGAATTCAAAACCTAACTCAAAACCCTTTGAGAAAATTGGGGGGGGGGGGGCTATGACCACAGACACCCCATCGCTGAGACGAATCCAACGGTGGGGGTTTTGTCCCGATCGGACCCCGGGAGAGGCAATCCCCCCTTGATTTTCAGTTGGTACTTATCCCCTATACCCTAACCCTCAACCTAACCCAAACTGAATTCAAACAGTGACCTCTGACCTCTGAGACTGACCTGGAACAGGCAGACACACTTACCTCTGACCCATAAGAGACTGACCTCTGACCTGAGTACGCACACACAGACTGAGCACTGACTCTCCTCAACCACATCTGGTGGCAGCACACCACATGCGGCCAGACATTTAAAGTCAGGACTACAGCTGAGATTCTCAAAGTTTGCTATGCGCACCGTATGCGAACCAGACAGCAAGCCATCAATGTGAGGCCTTCAATACAGCCATCGATGAGCTCTGGCAAGTCGTGTCCAACAACTCTCATCACCCTAGCTCTGAGAGACACGTCTGCAGTCTGAAAGCGAACACAGCCTGAGTTTATCTGCATAAACAACGATCATCATTTTTGATCGACCTGGTTATAACCCCTATACCCTACGTTGACTTGAAGAGGTGAGCCACATACGGTACGGTCGGCAAAGACTCAACGCTGCATCGTGAGATGGCCTTTTCAGCTCTCTCTGCACACAAGCTGCCGATCTGACAACAGGTATCGATCGCAGGCCTTCAACTGACCACAACGCTGACCTTAAACACACCCACGTAGGAGCCCCTCCCATCAGCTCTGACCTAACCATAACCACTACTCCCAGTTGAATTAGACTCTGTCAGCAGCTCTGACCTGAGTCACACTCTGACCCAAACTGAATTCAAACAGTGACCTCTGACCTCTGAGAATGACCTGGAACAGGCAGACACACTTACCTCTGACCCATAAGAGACTGACCTCTGACCTGAGTACGCACACACAGACTGAGCACTGACTCTCCTCAACCACATCTGGTCACAGCACACCGCATGCGGCCAGACGTTCAAAGCCAGGACTACAGCTGAGATTCTCAAAGTTTGCTATAAGCACCGTATGCAAACCAGACAGCAAGCCGTCAACGTGAGGCCTTCAATACAGCCATCGATGAGCTCTGGCCAGTCGTGTCCAACAACTCTCATCACCCTAGCTCTGAGAGACACGTCTGCAGTCCGAAAGCGAACACAGCCTGAGTTTATCTGCATAAACAACGATCATCATTTTTGATCGACCTGGTTATAACCCCTATACCCTACGTTGACTTGAAGAGGTGAGCCACATACGGTACGGTCGGCAAAGACTCAACGCTGCATCGTGAGACGGCCTTTTCAGCTCTCTCTGCACACAAGCTGCCGATCTGACAACAAGTACCGATCGCAGGCCCTCAACTGACCACGACGCTGACCTTAAACATGTCCACATAGTAGCCCCTCCCATCAGCTCTGACCTAACCATAACCACTACTCCCGGTTGAATTGGACTCTGTCAGCAGCTCTGACCTGAGTCACACTCTGACCCAAACCAAATTCAAACAGTGACCTCTGACCTCTGAGACTGACCTGGAACAGGCAGACACACTGACCTCTTACCTATAAGAGACTGACCTCGGACCTCGGACCTGAGTACGCACACACAGACTGAGCACTGACTCTCCTCAACCACATCTGGTCACAGCACACTGCATACGGCCAAATGTTCAAAGTCAGAACTACAGCTGAGATTGTCAAAGTTTGCTATAAGCACCGTATGCGAACCAGACAGCAAGCCGTCAACGTGAGGCCTTCAATACAGCCATCACTGAGCTGTGGCCAGTCGTGTCCAACAACTCTCATCACCCTAGCACTGATAGACACGTCTGCAGTCCGAAAGCAGACACAGCCTGAGTTTATATGCATAAACAATGATCATCAATTTTGATCAACCTGGTTAAAACCCTTATACCCTAACCCTAACCCTAACCCGAGGGCACCTGGCTTGGGCCCGTGCCACGCTCCAAGGCCGCAGGCTGACAATCGCCTCAATGTCAGAGCCGGACCGGGGCGGATCTCCAGAGCCCAACGTCACAGAGACTCGGAGGTGGCACAGTTGGATCCGGCCTGGCCACAAATAGGGGTGGGTGGGAGGAGTTTAAGACCTATGTCCTGCCCCCTTTGGTTGTCAGACGGTTTTTGTTTTTTTACCCAAGGTGCTTTGAGAATTTGGGGGGCCATTAGCAACACAGGGTGTCCCTCACCCAGATGCACACAATGGTGGGTGTTTTGTCCAGATCCGACGCCGGCAAAGGCAAACGCCCCTCCATTTTAAGTTGGTACTTACCCCCTATACCCTAACCCTAACAGCACAGCATACACAGTGCACTGCACATAACTTTCCTTGGAGAGCGGATGCACTTTCTCTTCTCTCCCTTTTGTGTTTCCCCTGCAGCTGTCTTGTCTTGTCTAAACTGAGCAACTCCCTCATTCCTTCTGGACAAATATTTTTTCTTCAATATGGATGTTTTGCTGGTTTTCTCAAAACTTTGGATATATTTTTTTCCACTATCAAAATGGAGAGTGGTTCTCCGACTCGGTCGACAGGGACACACGCTGTGTCTCTGGAGAACTGCACTTTTGGATTAATGAGGATTGGGTCTACGCTCATTGGCATCTGCGGGGGCTTGATTCATCTGAAAATAACGAAGCTGCAGGAGCAATTGGCAGGTGTCCTGCACTTCAGGAGGGGCTGATTTGTGCTTTGAACACTGAAATGCTCACGGTGAAGGAGTTGTTCTGGAGGACTGACTGCTAACGAACTCTGGAGCGGAGCAAATTACAACTGAGGTGTCTGACTGTCAGATCAGTGGGGATGGCCATGATTCAACTGTTTGGAGGGGTGAAGCCAGCAGAACGAACAGTAATGAACAATAAGGCAGTGGAGAAAACATGGCTGCTGCCTGATAAACAACTTCTAATCTTATCAGTGCCCTTGAACAACCCACCACTACAGAATGAATGGAGCAGCTGCTCTGAACCCTCCCTCCTTTCTACGTTCTCCTCCTAATCTCCTCCTTCACCCCTGCTGGGGGGGCAGGCGTGCAGCTGCGTCAGCACTGAAGTCTGTGCCTGCTGGCAGAGTTCCTGGTCCCGCCCACCTTCCGAATGTGTTTTTTTTAACTGTGGACTGTCAGTGTATTGTTTCCTGTATGCAGAGGTTTCTTCCTCATCCTTCCTTGTCGTTAGCCCTTTTCTTACCTGCTCCCATTTTTCCCCATTTATTGTTTCGCCCAAATATATTATTGAAGTTTTCCCTAAAATTGTTCTGCCCAAGATTTTAGTATTTGCCCAAGTCATAGCCCACATAGTCTCATCATTTACAATGTAGATCCCTGTATGCCCAAATCTCTGGTTTGTTTTTATTTTCAATGTTTTCTCAGTTTCGTTCTTTTGTTTGTGTTGTGAAGCGCGTTGTGATTTATATCTGTGAAAGGTGCTATATAAATAAACTTTACTTACTTACTTACATCATACACAGTGTGCACAGCATACACAGCACACTGCACAGGGTGCAAAGTGTACAGTGCACAGCATACACAGCACCCTGCACAGCGTGCACAGTGCACTGCAATTGATGTATTTGTTATATGAGTGATTGGAGTTAAAAACATATGTTTAAATTTTTTAGAAGTGCATTGTTCATTCTCCAGCTATCTTTGCTTTTAGAATTTGTGAATGTTTGCAATATTTTATTTACTTCCAACCAATTCATTAGTTAACTTGAACTCCAACATATTTTGGTTATCTAGATTAGAGGCTTCTACAAAATCCACAGAGTCTTTACTTTGTATTTCAAGTTGCCTAAGACAGATTCTATAAAATAATTGTTAAAATGATTAGCAAACGTTATGGCATCAGTTTCAAGGTTTCCATCAACAACAATTTCTAGTTTTTGACTTCTTTGATTTCCCCTACCAGTAATTTTATTAATGGCTTGCCAGAGCCTTTTAGTGTTACCTTTTGCTTGTTTGATTAGTTTAAGTAATAATTTGCCTTATTTCTTCTTAAAAGCGCTATGACTTTATTTCTAAGCTCCCTATACCAAAGAATATCTGTTAAAAGACCTGACTTCAAGGATTGTTTGAGTGCTGTGTCTCTTTGTTTTATTAAATTCCATGCCAACTTATTAATCCAGGGTAGAGACATTTTGTATTTTGTTTTCTGGGGTAGTGCTTTAGAATATTTATTTATAAGATCACTCAAAGTGATCATAAAATCATTGCTTGCAGATTGGAAATTTTTACCATGTGTTATTTGATCCCATTTAATTTGTTGAATTTCATTATGAAGTGATTCCAAATCTCTCTTTGCAGTGTTTGAAGTCACTGTATTTTTGTTCATTCTGCTCGAACTGTTGTATCTTGTCTTTGATAATTTTCTTACTATTAAGGTAAGGTTATGGTCAGAAAGACCACTTATCAAGTTATATGTTTTTACAATTAGTTTTTACAATTTGTTCCACAAAACACATGTGGCACAGTTGGGCAAACTCCCATGACCCCTCCATCACTCTAGCAAGTTCCATGACCAGGACGAAAACGACATTGCTCATCCTCAATATGAGATTCAACCATCAACCAGACCCTCCTCTCCAAAACCTTGGAGTACACCTTTCCAGGGAGGATGAGGAGTGTGATCCCCGTAAAGTTGGAACACATCCTTTGGTCCCCTTTTTAAAAACTGTGACCACCACCCTGGTCTGCCACTCCACAGGAGCTGCTCCCGATGACCACGCAATGTTGCAGAGACGTGTCAACCACGACAGTCCTACAACATCCATAGCTTTGAGATACCCAGGTCGGATCTCATCCACCCTCAGCGCTCCACCACTGTGTAGTTGTTTGACTACATAAGCAACTTCCAGAGATAGGACAGTCCATCCCTAGGTCTCTCAGCTCTGGTTTCTCCTCATAATGTGCATTGGTGGAATTAAGGTGCTTGTCAAAATATGTAAGTAAATAAGTAAGTAAAGTTTATTTATATAGCAGCTTTCACAGAAAAAAATCACAAAGTGCTTCACAAAAACCAGAAAAAACAAATAAAATCAATAAAACAAACATAATATCATTACAAATCAAAAATCATAAAACAACAACAAGAGAACATAAAAGAGTTATTTAAAAGCAGTTTTGAATAATTGGGTCTTCAACTGCTTTTAAAAGGAGTCCAGACTGTCTATACAGCGTAAAACTAAAGGAAGGTCATTCCAAAGTCGAGGTGCAACAGACTGGAAGGAGAGATCACCTGGACTTTAAATCTGGTCCTTGGAGCTGTTAGTAGATTCTGGTCTGTGGACCTGAGGACTCGGGTTGGAACTGTTAGGAGATTCTGGTCTGTGGACCTGAGGACTCGGGTTGGAGCTGTTAGTAGATTCTGGTCTGTGGACCTGAGGACTCGGGTTGGAGCTGTTAGTAGATTCTGGTCTGTGGACCTGAGGACTCAGGTTGGAGCTGTTAGTAGATTCTGGTCTGTGGACCTGAGGACTCGGGTTGGAGTGTAGGTCTTTATCAGGTCAGTAACATAAAGAGGAGCTTGACCATGTAGGGCCCTGAAAGTTAGAGTCAGGATTTTAAAATGAACTCTACATTTAACAGGTAACCAATCAGAGACCTCAGAATAGGAGTGATGTCATCTTTCCTGTTTGCTCCAGTGAGGAGCCTCGCTGCAGAGTTCTGGACCAGCTGAAGGCCATAAAGGGCTTTTTGGTTCAAACATGTGAAAAGTGTGTTACAGTCATCTAGACGGGAGGAGATCAAAGCATGAAGAACCATTTCCTGTTCAGGTTTTGACACCAACTTTCTCAGTTTGGAAATATTTCTCAGATGATAAAAACAGTTTCTGACCAGCTGTTTTGAGTGACCTTCAAGAGACATTGATTGGTCGAAAATACCCAGAATCCTCAGGTTTGACTTTACAGCAGAACTTAAATGTCCAATATGTTGACTGATCAGAGGGACCGTCCTATCAGGGACAACAATCAGACATTCAGTCTTTTCAGGGTTTAACTGAAGGAAGTGATTTTCTAACCAGTTAGTAATTGCTATGTAACCGGTTCTCATCTGCGTTGTGCTGGTTTTTTTGGTAAATGAAATGCCGTGACGCAGTGGCGGATTTTCCCATTTATTCCTGACAGAAACAAATTTTAAAAAAACACACCACGCTTTACTGCCCGCTCCAACTTTTTCCCAGTAGGCAAAGTTACAAAAGGGGAGGGCTCAAAGTGCACAGTTTATACTGAAAACCAACAAAGAAGAACAGAAGGGAGGGGCTCACAGTCTTAAAGTAACAGTCAGGTATACAAAAATAGACTTTCATTAACAACGAACACATTTTGTGTAATTATAACAGATGTAGCGTAATATAACCTGATTTTATTGTTATAATACGAACACACTTCTGCAAAGTTATTAGCTTAGTTTTGTCGGTTTTAATGCTAATCACTATTAGCTACCTTCACTAAACTAATGGTTATGCAGGACTTCAGGTTCTTTCTGATTCAAAGGGAAGACCTACGTACGTTATATTTGGAAGTTATAACCCAGAAGCAGACTTAGACTACAGTTATTTTATTAAAGAAACAGATTGAACGAACAGACAGATATGAGGTAGATGGTGCATCTTAAGAGATTCTTCTGATATTATTAAGCTGAGAGTTAATGACGAGAGCCCGTGAGATATTTATATCTCTAGGGAGTCAGAGCTAGTTATGAGGGGAACTGAGCTAAGTTGACAGGAGTGTTATTTATCAAGAGCCTCAGTTTACCCAGATCGGAGTTGATACCTGCTGAGACCGCTGCAGATCGCCTCGGCGTGAGGTGGAGGTGGAGGTTCGTCGGTGTGATCGTTGATCTGACGAACCTCGGAGTTATCCCCGGTGAACGTGACGTTACCGCAGGCACGGAGGAGTCTGTCGAGCCGGTCTAGCTGGTCCATGGTCGGCGGACGCAGAGGCTAACCGGCTTTCCCATGGCAGGTGAAAAGAAGCAGACAGATGGTGTCTGGCTTCTTAGCCGGAGCAATGTCCTCGACCGGTGAGGCAGGTTTACCCACGAGCTCGGTCGGCATCAAAGCCTTCCGTGTAACGGAGGAAAAACGGAGGCCGTGTTCTCTCGTGTAGGTTGAACGAGAACTGATTAGCTTCCAGACAGGAAACCGGACAGAGGGAACTTTGGACGCGTGGCCCAATGGGGAAAGAGTTACCAAGTCACGTGGTTCTCGTCATTAAGGAAGCCCAGGAAGTTAGATGGATTATTAATATGTTTTAACCTTTTAGCAAAAGTAGAAACCATAAAATAATACTGATGCAACATCAACATTCATGAATACTGGAAGAAAATGAATTAATCATATTAAGACATTTCTGGACAGTGGATTAAAGGTGGTGTCTTTTTAGAATGAGACATCAAAGAGTTCTTAAGTTTAATTATTAATTAAAGGAAATCTTCTTAGTCTTCCGACACGACCGGGTCCTGGAAGGAATGTTGATTCAGGTTACAACATCATAAAAGAGTCATTTTAATCCAAGTTATTGGGACAAAAGATGAGTTATTGTATTGATGAACCAGAGGTCAGAATTCAGAGAGATAGTAACGCTTTGCCAGCGCTACACAGAGGACAATTATAACCCGGTTACACTGACAGACACTCCAGTAGTTCAGACAGTTTGTAGAACTCTGAGTCCTTGAAGGAGCAGTACAGCTGAATGTCATCTGCATAAAGGTGGTAGGAGACATTGGGACATCTACATATGCTTTCCACTGCCTGACCACAGCCCCAGTCAATGTCAGCAGCTCCCCGTCCCTACTGTAAACACAGTGTGAGTGATTTGCTGGCTTCCTCCCCTGAGACACCGGATGGTTTGCCAGCACCTTTTTGGAGCTGATTGATAATCTTTCTCCATGGTCTCACCAAACTCCTCCTATGGCCGAGACATTGCCTCAGAAACTGCCACTGCTGCACCTCGCTTGACCATCCAGTACCTTTCTGCTGACTCTAGAGACCTACAGTCCAGCCATGCCCTGTAGGCTTACTTCTGAAGCTTGACAGCTCCCCAACCTCTGGTGTCCACCAGCGGGTACGAGGGTTACCGCCATGACTGGCACCGGCTACCTTGTGACCACAGCTAGCAACAGCCGCCTCAACAATCGCAGAGCGGAACAAGGCCCATTCGGACTCAATGTCCCCCACTGCTCTCGGGACGCGGTCGAAGCTCTGCCGGAGGTGGGAGTTGAAGACCATCTTGACAGGCTCTTCTGCCAGGCGTTCCCAGCAGACCCTCACTATACGTTTGGGTCTACCAGGTCTGCCGTCTGATCCAACTCACCACCAGGTCTAAACAACCGGCACTGTGTGTGTGTTTTGTGGGTGTGTGTTTTTTAGGAATAATGCTGTTGTTGTTGAGTTATAATTCCCAATTTTAGAATAGTTCTTTTAGTCTTTTAACTGAGTCTTTAACTTTAAATTATTTATTATTTGATTCTTATGTATGTGTTTATGCACTGACAAGTTTTGCACTTTAATTTCGTTGTACTTTTTTTAACAATGACAATGACAATTCATTCATTCATGATACAACTTCAAAGTCTTTGTCAGTGAAGGCCGGATATTCGATAGCGTTTACATATCTCATTGCAAAAAGAGTAATATTGTTTTTTTTTAAACAGTCTTCTAGTAGTCTTACCAAATGAATAAGGGATAGTATGTATTTCCTGAAATTGGAAAAAATAAGGTTTACCCTTAAAGGAAACATACAGCATTTTGAAGAGATCTGGACCCATTTTCGAAATTATTTTGGAGCACTGCAAACACCCCTTGATATGTAAACCACAGAGGAGGAATTTATTTATAATTTATTGTTTGGGATAGGTTAGTGTGTTAATTTAGTTTTTCATTTCCCCCTTTCTTTCCATCTCTACTTGTTATAATTCTACATTTGTTGTAACTCAGAATTGTATGCTTTGCCTTTATATTTGAAATGGTGTAGGGGAGGGTGGGTTAAGGACCTTGTATAACTGTTTTTACACTCTGTAAATGGAACTCCACTAATTTACTATGTAATTAAAGATTCTTCACTTGTGAAGATAAATTTAAAAAAGAAAAGAAAAAAATACAAAGCAGAAAATACTGTAAATAAATGTATTTTATTTAGACATTTAAAATTATCCCATTACATGATCTGCTCAATTACATTTGTCATATTATGTGCAATAAACAAGTTACAATTTCCCTGAATGGTTTCAATTCACTTGATACAGATTATTTTAATTTGTGTTCATGAAGATTCTTTTTGCAGCTGAAGAACCACAAACAGTAAATAATGATTTATAAGCAGTTTGATTATAAATTTTACAAGAACAAAGTTCAGCATCGTCTCTGAAAATACGTTAATTCTGTTGATTAACACAGACCTCGTCTGGGCTGATCCTCCAGACCTGTAAAGTGCTGCACACAAACATTTAGGTAAAGCTCCTACAGGAAGCAAGAGCAGGATTACTCTAGTTAAGATTCAGATTTTTAGCTAGAAAACTTGGTTTAGACTGATGAGAGTCTGCAGACTCAGAGTCAAAACAAACTGGTCTAGAAACCGCTGCTGCTCCACTGTGGTCAGAATGTTGTCTAGAATGATCAAAACATGGTCATTTCTTTAGAACACAAATTTAACCTGGCATCAGATTACACTACCACACAATCAAAGACCAAACAGAATCATGTCCATGTTTCAGAAATGAGTCAAAAACCTGCAGCTGAGAGGAAATCCACAGCTGCTGAAAGGAGATGTTAAGCATCACGAAAAGGCAGAGGTTTGGAGAACGTGGAAAATATTTTTTTCAGATTTTAAAATTAATACTTGCCTAGTCACTTTTAAACTCAAACATAGGTTTAGTGTTTCGAGTATAAGTTTGCTACCAGCTGCTCGAGTTTGTAGTGAAAAATAAAATCTGAGTTTGAATCTGTAAGAACTCTGTGGTGGATTTCCTACCAGATGGTGATGTAAGAAATCAGCATGAATTATCAGAAGTTCAAAGTGAGCAGAACAAAAATCAATGAGAAGTTTGATTCATAGTTTCTACAGATCAGAACCAAAATGAACATTTTGATATATTTTTTTAGGAAATGCAGATCAGTAATAAAAACATTGTTTCATGAAGTTCAGATTTTTTCCCCCAGACTTTTGATCAACTTGGATGTTTTTTCCTTCATCTACATTTGGTCTTAATAAAAGTCTTTTTTTTCTTAAACATAAAATGAATGTGAGCTTGTTACAGCCACTAGGGGCTCTCTTGGTTTGAGAGAGCTTCCTGGTTTTCCTGTCTTGTCTGCAGGTGCTGCCACACCCTGGAGCACAGCTGGGGCCACTTCCACCTAATCAGAGGAATCTATAAAGGCTCCAGCCCCTTAGCCCTGGGCACAGACTAGCTAGCATTTTGGTGTTTGTGGTGGTGTTTGCCTGTGTTGTAAAGAAGTGATCAGTTTTTGGTGTTTGATTTGGTTAGTGAGTTTTTGTTAGTGGGAAGTTTTAGTAGGTGTTCTCTGCTGTTTTCTTTTACAAATGTTTTCTCCTGTTTTGTGGATAGTCAGTGTAGTTTAGGTATTGTATTTTTTATCATTAGAGAAGAGTTGTTTTGTTTTTTAGCAAGACGGGGTGTTTTGTTATTTTGGCCGTGGAGACCCTGAAGTTTAATGCGTCCCTCTTTTTGTTATTCTGTAAAAATCCCCACTTTATGTATTAAATGCCCTTTTTTATAAAAAGCCAGATCTTTTTTTTTAAAGTAGAGAGTTCTGTATCATCAAAAGAAACAAAATCAACAGAAGTCAAAGTTCCATTGACTCAGTGATCCATGTGGCACAAGGACATTATCATTTCAGAACAATCAAATACAAAAATGGTGACATGAAGAAACAAAAGTTTAAATGAAACATCTGAAGTTTAAAGATCTGCTCCATGAAGTCAATGCAAAAAACTGGATATGATTTGTTCTGATGAATTAACAGTCTCTTTGATAAAAATGTAAGTCTTATTTTGAAAGCCTAACTTATTTAGAAAAGTATGCTGAAATATGTCCTAAGTTTTTGAACAGGAGTCCGATGCCTGAAAGACACAGCTGTGGGTAAAGTCAATCTATCTCATACTACAGCTCAGTACTTGTGGAGGAATAGATGGATGGATCAACTCTGGGAGAAAGTTTCATTAATCTGTGATGATTTCTGATCAATATCAGACCCAGAAGAATCATAATGGGAACAGAGCTCTGGGTCAGACTGGGTCAGAGCAGCTCTCAAAAAGTAGGGTTCTGATTGGTTAAGCCGATTACGTGGAGCTCTGAGGCAGACAGATTTTTTGATGGATTATAAAAAGATTAAAGAAATGCTCCTAGCTGTAAAGTATTCCATGGCTTGTTAAATATAGGAAATACATACAGATGTAAGACATCATGCATCTGCATTAAGCCAGTTACTTCTTCTGTTTAGGGGTATTAGGATAAGGGTTGAATTTGTATTTGTAACGTGTTAAATGATTTTATATAATATGCTGTAAACAATACTTATAATAAATAAATAAAAAAGAAAAGAAACTCTCCTTAAACTCAAGTTAAATTTTCAATAATTAAACTCACTTTATTATGGAATCATTTTTAGATTGAACTTTAGATTCGTGCTGGTTCCACTTTGGTTTGATTTTGCGGAAATGAACTGGCTGAGTTCAGAACATAAAGCTGAAGGCAGGACTAAAGCATGTTTTTAAATGTCTGAACCACTATGAAAAAAGCCTCAAGTCGTTTAGAAATCAAGTCAGATTTTTTTTAAACTGTAAATTCTTTCTGCAGCTTCAGAAGATGAGAATAGATCAGTGCAGAAAAGGTTTTAAAAGCTAAACTAGGGAGACATTAAAGCAGCAAAAACTGATTATCTAAGATGGTAATGACTCACTGGAAAGGTGACCAGGACCATCTAACCCCAGTCTAACACAAGTCAGGCCCAAGACAGACAGTGCACTGCAAAAACTGATTTCTAAGAAAGTGAAATAGCCTTGTTTTTAGACATTTTGTCTTATTTTTGTCTAAAAAGAAAATATATTCTTACAGCCCTTCTTGAAATAGGCCAAATCTTCTTAAATATGGTCAAATTTTCTAGATTTGAGCAAAAATAAAATCTACCAATGGGATAAGCAAAATTTGCTTGGCTAGATTGCTTAAAAATAGCAAGTTGTTCTAAATGCAGAAAATTTTGCTTACCCCATTGGCAGATTCTTTTGCTCATATCTTGAAAATTTGACCATATTTAAGAAGATTTGGCGTATTTCAAGTAGGGCTGTAAGAATATATTTTCTTTTTAGACAAAATGTCTAAAAACAAGACTATTTTACTTTCTTAGAAATCAGTTTTTGCAGTGTGACTGGCACAAGTCTGGCCCGAGTCAGACCCAAGACCACCCAGAGATTGGTGAGAGTCTGGCCCCAGGAATAAATCAATAGAGCCTGACCCAAGTCTGGGATCCAGGATATTCAACTTCATCATCCAGCAGCAGAACTTCTTCACTTCTAACTCTGATGTTCAAAACTCCAAACTGCAGACGTTGAAGATGTATCCAGATGTCATGTCAGTTCTTCTAGACTTCATCTGGAGGCGTTTGGCAGGTGTTTAAAAACAGAAGGTCAAAGGGCATAATGACGACCACAGCAACACTTTCAGATTTTATAAAAGGAGCAAAAAAGGCAAAAGCAGTTGATTCAAATAAACCTTTCACTTTTTGTGGAGAGAAGGAATGCAGTGATGGCAGGGTCAATCATGTTGCCGTAGTGACATGTAGAGGGCGGGGTCACATGAGCGATCTGCTGCGGTCTGCCATGTCGGCCTTCTTTAGTTTTCCTTTACTGAAGGTCTGGATGGAGCTCAGCAAAGCAGCCCGGCCTCCTGTCGCTCCATCGGAGGACGATGACGGAGGAGGACAAGGGGTGGAGTCCAACATCAGAGGGGGAGGAGCAGGGGGAGGGGGAGGGGTTGATCCTAAGAATGAGAAGCAGAAAGTAGCATGAGAAAGTGTTTAAATGTTATGTTAATGGTTTCACCGAGTGCTGCTTTAACAAAGAAACTAGAAACTGGTTTTACTGATTAGTTTTATCTGAGCTAAATACAAGTCATTCCAAATAACTAACCTTATTCACTCCTAAACTAACTACAACCACTCCTAAACTCCGTAAACCAAGTCACTAGGGATGTCGCGATCCAATCACGTGATGGGAAATCAGGACCAAAATCTGGTTTCAGACTTGATCAGAATCAGATGGTACCTCCCGATCAGGACTTGGAGATATGTTTTCATTATTTATTTTCACATCTATAGTCATAGGTGTACTTTTTTGAGGTCACTAAGCAAATAAGTATCACCACTGAGTGAGTTTTAAGGACTTTTTTCCCTCACAATGCTAGTTGTTACCATTCACTTAGTGTTTTACGCTAAGCTAAAGCTAAAGGAGTACTGCCGGATCAGATTAACAGCTGGGCTGGTTACAGATTGTTTTTGCCCACTGATCTAACTATATGGAATATGGCAACAGACAAAAAAAATCACTTTTGGGTGGAGTATCCATTTAAAGGCAGAGTGGTTCTACTAGTTCAATAAAATAAAGGCTTTCCTGTGCTTATGTGTCCCATAAATATTAAAAAACTTGAATTGTTCATTTTTGTTAAATCAGCACCCAAAGACAGAAGTCAGTCCACCATCAGTTCAGTCAGACTTTGATTTAAATGGGGTGCTGATGGGAGGCAATGCACCATGGGACCTGGAGATAGATAGACAATCACTGGCAGCTGAGACACATTTTTACAGTGAACTGATGGTGAATTGAACTTCTAACTTGTTTTCCAGCTGGAAAATTTGGATACCTTAAACTAGATCAAAGGTAGGAACTCTAGACAAAGAAGAAAAAAAAAAGAAAAAAGTCATAAAAACACATTCAAGAGTTTAGCAGGGAGCAGCAGACTTAGAGAAATTCACAGTTTCAACCCTTTTGTACCTGAACTCTGTGGACACTGACTTTTTTAACTTTCTAACACAAATACTTTTAAGCCCAACCCTTCTAGTCTCTGTCAAATGAGAAATACATCAGAAGTTTACGTGCTGAGCTTTAGGTAGACTTAGACTTTCTCCGGGTCTAGTTTGGGTCAAAGGGGCTTCATCACTGTGCCTTCAGGGATTTTTCCATCTAATATTCAGATGAGTTTTTGACAATAGTCACATTTTATGTCAGATATCTGACTGAATTTTCTGGATGGATAACAACATAATCACACCTGCATCCAAAACATTTAGTGAAGGCAAACTAATGACTCAAGTTTCTGATGAGGCATCCTTCTGCAGTCAGAGGCAGGTTTTAGAATAGAATTACTTTATTGAGCGCACAATTACTCAATTAGGTATAAAGTTTATAATGAAAATAATTAGGACCCTAATTTTTGAAAATTATGAAATGCCAAATTATGAAAATACTTACTTTAGAAACATTACTACATTCAGATATTTACCACTCTACATATTTCCAAAGTAATCAAACTGAGGAAGACCTATTTTAGATTTTAATTTAGATTTTAATTGTACTGTCACGAAAGTCAAGGTCACTGTCCAACTGATCATCCTACACCGGTCTCATCCCCTCTAACCAAAACATTCTTTACAGCTCCACGGCTCCAAATCATAACATTCTAAGGAATGCAGCCAGTTATCCTAGCAGCTGTGATTTCGTCTAAACTAATTCTCCTCCAGTGTCTCTTTGAAGGACAAGCTGCAGACAATACAACCTCTCTTTAACCCTGGCCTCTTTTTTCTGATGTTAAAGACCTTTATACATCCTGTATAACAATGAATATTTTCCTTACAGGTGAAATTAACCAGAGTTGATTACTTAAAAAGAATGATCAGTTATATTACTTGGTAATGAGTTTAAATTTAATTTCCTGTCTTATTTCTCAGAAGAAATCATTTAATAATATTAGAGTATGTTCAATGCATTTTATTCATGCTAAGATTAATACAACTTTTCAACATTGATAATTTAAGCTTTAAACAATGATTGGTTAAATATATGATTTTAAACCTTAAATATATCTATTTGATGAAATAATAAGGTTTACTTTATTAATATTTTTCCTTACAGAAAAGTCATGAATGGTCATGTTATTAGGGATGGGTACCGTATCCGGTACTTTTTAAGGCACCGACTGAATTCCGTGGAACCATACTTGGACCGACTCACATGATCAGAAACGGTGCCTCGTTTCTGTACCTGTCTGTCATGAATGACGACTTGTGAGACAGCGATTCAGCCTGATAAGCTGTCGCTGATGCTGCGCGTGCGTCACCTGCCTGAGGCATGTTGTGTGCGTGTTGCTGTCGTTGCATGCGTCGGAGCCTCCGACTCGGGAGGGGCTCACCTGTACCGCAGCTGAACGGAGTGAGCAATGTGTCAGAGAGGAGCAGCTGAGCGTGTGTGTGTATGCCCGCGTCGAATCATTAGAACCGGGACCGAGTGCTGCTGCCACTCAGAGTAGGCGATCCAGCTGGATCATGGTGGCTGGGTCAGCGGACCAGCAGGTCTAGCAGCAGCTCGGGGGTGAGGGGAGCTTATTGGCTCATCCACTGAGTCTCACCGCCGTGCAGTTCTTTGAGAACAAATTCCACTATGTAGCGTTTTGAAATAACTGTTATTTTAACTACACCCTCTTCAGATAACATTAGCTTATTTGGATTATAATGAAAAGTGATAAACTGTCATTTAACCCTGATAATAGCTAATATTTATTGAAGGTATCTAGGTTCTTTGAAAGAGTACAGTGAATTGAAATACCTTATTAATAACGTGAACTGAGGCAGATAAAGATTGAACAACCATTTAATTTGAAAAACCTAAGAACACAGACAGATAAGACAGTTTGAAAGTTTGATGTAAACACAATTAATATTCTTAAACATGTTGAGGATGTTAAAGATAGTTTAATTGTGAGTTTTAACGGACCGTAGCATATGTTTTAATGACTAGGGAAGTTAGTTAATTTAGTTAACCTAGTTGTGACTTTAAGAGTCATTTAGGACTAATTTGAGTTGTTATGGGATTTAGTTTGGCTTAATTTAGAGTGGAAGAATGAAGCTTTATCAAAGCAAACCTCTCGATCAGAAAGTGGTGTTCGCTCACTGAAAGGTGGACGCTCCTAGATCTGGCAGGCGTTGGTTTCTCCACGAGCTGAGGCTGGAGTCCCCAGACTCGGAGTGGTGGTCCTGGAAGGCGTGGCCGCCGAGGACCTCGCCGGACAGTCCGTGGATACGTCCGGATCAGCAAGGGAGGCATTTCAGCAGCATGCTGAAGTCATTTCTGATCTTCCCGTGGTGAGGGAGAGACTGAGAGGCCTTGTTCAAAGCTGATGAAGGTTCAGCTAAGATAGCAGCATAGCAGCTCCAACTGCTTTCAGGCTGTAGCTCAGACCAAGACTGAGACTGTATGAAGACTCGACAAGACAAGACTGACTCGTACCGGAACTGAGTATTAGTTTTGAGACGAGTTATCTTAAATTTAACCAATCACAAGATGTTAAGTGTACTAATCAGAACTGAGTTAGTGGAGTTGTGAATCGTTCTGATTGGACAAGGGACTGTGAGGGAGTTACCAAGTCACATGACTTCCGCCCGTTAACACTCACATTATAATGGTAGAAATGCATGAAAATAGCAGAGAAGCATTTTAACACTTTGGGTGTGTGGATGTCCTTGGAGCAGGAACACTACAGAGAATGTTCTGTAAACAAGAGATTACAGTTGGAACACCAGTCATTTGGTGTTAAAGAAGAGACTCCTTTACAGAGAGTGTTTTATTAGACCAGCTAGTGTCCAGTTAAGGTCATCTGGGAGATGGACACTTGAAAGTGGACAGTAGGACACCTGTAGGGATCTTGATTCAGGTTAAAACATAATCCAAGAGTGATTGTATTCCAAGTTATTGGGAAAAAGATGGATTATTGTTGTGATGGTCAACAGAGGTCAAAGGTCAGAGGATGTAGCCTATTTGGGGAGGCTACAACTACGTTGTACTGAGGTATAAACGCAAGTTCCCTTCCCTCTGCTGTCCAGCTCCCTGGCTACACTCCACTCCACCATGATAGGACCGGTGAGTCCAGGAGGAGCACAGGAGGTGGGCGGTGTGTACAGAAATAACAGCCGTTATCTGGAGTATGTGACTGTTAGATGCAGACCCGTATATCTCCCATAGAGAGGTTACTGTGGTCATGATCACCACTGTTTACATAGCACCGGATGCTAACGCTAACTCAGCTATCCAAATTTTACACCGTAGCTTTAGCAGTCAGCTGTCCAAGCACCCAGACGCCGTACATATTGTCTCTGGAGACTTCAACCATCTGGATTTAAAACACGCGCTCCCCAAATTCCACCAGTACGTCAGACGTGCTACCAGAGGAGCTAACACCCTGGATAAAGTCTACAGGCTACAGGGCCACACCACTACCACGCCTGGGTCACTCTGACCACACATCACTGTTTTTAATCCCAGCCTACATTCCACTAAGGAAAACTGCCCCAAACACCACAAAAACAGTTCAGTAAAGGAGTGTTTTAGCAGAACCAAGTGGGTTTTCCAACACCCAGACCTGGATGTGTTTAGTGACAATGTAATGTGTTACATTAAGAACTGCACAGACACTGTCACAGAGGATAAACATGTCAGGATTTACCCCAATCAGAAGCCTTGGATGACGAGGAAAGTCCAGAGGCTGCAGGAGAGGAATACAGCCTTCAGGTCTGGTGACAAAGCCCTCTACAGCACAGCGTGTGCTAGCCTGAAGAGGGGCGTCCAGGAGGCCAAGTCAGATTACAAGAAGAAGATAGAGGAACATCTGGACAGCAATAACAACAGGCAAGTGTTGATGGGTGTCCAGCATATGACCGGCTACAGGACCAGTCCCGGAGCTGTGGGAGGAGATCCATTGCTGGTAGAGGAACTCATCCACTACTTTCCCTGGTTTGAGGTGGACCCTCCAGAGTCAGCTCGACCCCACCCAGTAACCAACAACAACCACGCCCTCACAGTGGAGGAACACGAGGTGAGACGCACGCTGCAGGCAGTCAACCGACAGCTGGACCTGACGTCATCTCAGGGCGCGTGCTGAAAGGCTGAGCATACCAACTGGCAGGGGTCTTCACCCGGATCTTCAACCAGTCCGTCTCGCTCCACTGTGCCGCCCTGCCTGAAATCATCCGTTATAGTTCCTCTGGCAAAGAAACAGACCATCACCAGTCTCACTGACTACTGGAAGAGGTTGGGCTAGACTTTTTCTTTTTCTGTCATTTTGACTGACTGTTTAAAAAATCCAGTCATAATCTATTTTTATCCATCCATCCATTTTCTGTAACCGCTTATTCCTCCACAGAGGGTCGCGGGGCAGCTGGTGCCTATCTCCAGCGGTCAAGGGGCGAGAGGCGGGGGACACCCTGGACGGGTCGCCAGTCCATCACAGGGCCACACAGAGACGAACGAGACAAACAACCACACACCCACTCACACCTAGGGACAATTTACCAGCCCAATTAGCCTGACAGTCATGTCGTTGGACTGTGGGAGGAAACCGGAGTACCCGGAGGAAACCCACGCACGCACGGGGAGAACATGCAAACTCCACGCAGAGAGGCCGCAGAGCCGGGACGCGAACCCACGACCTCCTTGCTGCGAGGCAACAGTGCTAACCAGCTGCGCCACCATGCAGCCTAATCTATTTTTATCCGTCACTTATTAATTTTTAAAATTATATTTATTACATTTTCATCAGCATTATTTAATTCCTTTTAAATAATACTGTAATTGCTCCTTTATTGTTTCATCCTCCACTGAGCATCGCGGTCCAGAGAACCGGAGTGTGTTTAGAAGCTTCAGAGGATCTTGTGGTTCTGATGATTTGATTGATCTAACACCGGGCCCAGTTCAGCTCATAAATCCATAGAGCTGGTCTCTAAAGGCAAAGGAGTTTGAATTAATAATAATATTAACAATAATAATAATAAAGCATACATTTTATATAGCGCTTTTAAAGTTGCACTCAGCAGGTTGGTAAACAATGTAGCTTTAAATGTTTTTTTAATGCCTTTTAACAACGTTCTAATAGTATAGCTATAAATATATTGTGGAGATTAAAAAAACAAAGAAACAAAAAGAGTGGTTGTCCCACAGTTCTCCAAAAGCTTCAGCCAATCATATCATTCGGATCGAACAATTCAGCTGTCTGCCTCATTTCCTCACTGCTTGAAGCCGCCATTAATCTGCTCGGGCACATTTTTCAGCAGAACATCCAGGAAGTGAGAGAAGGACAGAAACTGCTGTTATCGCTTCCATTTTAGGAAAAAACACCAGAGTCCCAAAAGGAAAAACAGCTTTTCAGCTAGCAGGAAACTAAAAACGTTTGGAGGTAAAAAGAGGAAAAACCTGGGGGAACGTTTCTACAGCTGGAGTTTTGCTTTGTACAGTTACCGTGGCAACGCATGGTCCCATGTCCGCGAAAAGGCTGGCCTACGTATTATACCCAACGGGAGAGATGAGAGTTCTGAGACGTGTTTCTGTAAAATAGCTAGCGATACCTAGCTTGTTTACCAACCTGCTGATTGCAGCTTTAACAACTTCTCAAAGATGCAACGTTTTTGACAAAAAAAATCCACAACATAACAAATCAACTTTTGTGAGTGACTATCTTCCACAATCCCAGACAGACAAACAAACACGCAGCCACAGAACAACAATCAGCAATGAAAACAAAAAAAGGACATGGAGTGTCAGTGGTGGTTGGATAATCCGTGTGTGATTCGTTTGTTGGTTTTTCTGTTTCAAAATAAAATCAGAAATAACAATAAACCGCATAGTTTTTTGTTTTTTTTTGTTTTTGAAAGCCAAAAGTAAAAACATAATATTTAACAAAGACAAGAACCACAGTGATGGATTTTTACCTTTTTTTAACCTAAAATGCAAAATCCGGTAATTGTTTTAATTTGTTGCGACACCGGAAGTGCCTGAAGAACACCGGAAGTCAAATTGTTTTTAGCTAAAACGCGAAAACTTTGCAACAACGGCTGCACTGGAGCCCTTAAACCCACGCTGACATCAGCGATGCTTCACGCCGCCATGGAGCTCCACATCACTCTGTATGAGTGTCAGAAGGTTCTGCATGGAGAACAATCTGAGAAGACGCTACTCTCAGTGTGATGGTCAACTCCCTCTGAATAAAACAAACATGTCTTCTGTTTTCTAAGTGCATCTGTGTTTTTTGTTTGTTTGATTTTTATTAAACAGGTCGTTTCATTACAACCACAAATCTCAACAATCAAAACAAACTGGCATAAAATACATGGTTGGAAATGTACATCCAACTTTCTGTCATGAAAAACAACAAAAGAACAAAAATAAATCAAAGCACACAAAACAAGACAAAGATGAAGGTCTGTCTATTCAAAGAAAAGTTTTGAAAAACTGTTTTACCAATGTTTTGATTAAATAAATGAAGACTTTTAATAGAGGTAACATACATTTTAGATCAGATTCTCTAAAGGTGTAACAGGGAGTTTTCCACCCCGTTTCATTTTGTGAATATAGTATTTTGCTCAAATTAAAAGTAAGTTCATTAGAAACATTTCTTCAGAAGTGAAAGTTTTTAAAAAATAAGTATTTGAAGCTTTGATAATTAAATTTTTGCCAATTTTTCTAAAAAGCAAACTTTGTAAATCAGACCAGAATCTAGCTAGGCTACCTCTGAACAATCCACAAACATGTTCAATACCTTCACATCACACTGACAGAAACCAGTGCATGTGCTGGAGCTGACTGCAGAGAGAAGAGAAGTCAAGTCGCCTCGAGTTCCGACTGTCACTGGATGAGTTCTGGTTCAAGGAAGACGGAACAGAGATTTTTTTGTTTTAACCTGCAAATTGCAAAAAATAAGGCTTTTTTTCCTTTGTCTATTTTTCATTTTTCAAATTTTGTTTTAAAACAAACAAATAAAAAGATAAATAAATGATTATTTGTTTTTTCTGATTTTATTATGAAATGGAAAAACCAAAGAACGAACCATACACTGATTTTGGATATTGTCATAGATTGTTTGGTTTTTAGAAAGATGTCAGTACATCCTGTCACAAGTAGAAGGTGATATGTTATTTCAAATCTTTAGAAAAATTATCAGATTTCATCAGAATAAACAGAGAAAAATTACAGGAGCTCAAATTACTGGAATCATTTTTTGAAAAGACCTTTTAGGCAAGTGAAATGGAAGTTTTTATAGTGAACCAAAAAAAATCTGGTTTTGGTCAGAGTTCCTGCATTTGAAGACCATTTTCCAGGACTGTTGAAAGTGTCACTGTTTGTTTTGGTTTTTTCAAAATAAAGCTGGAAAATGATCAATGGACAGAAATAAAAGCAGTTCCTCCTCACCCTATCTCTAAGGCTGAGCCTGGCTACCCTGCAGAGGAAATTCATTTTGGCTGCTTGAATCCGCAATAACATTCTTGCTTTGATTATCCAAAGCTTATGACCAGAGGTGAGGCTTGGGATGCTGAATGACCGGTAAATAAAGAGCCTTGATTTATGGATCAGCTCATTCACAACAAATTGCTGCTCTAGTCCGCCTGTCAGTCTACCTCCTTGCCTCACTTGTGAGTAAGACCCCGAAATACTTAAACTCCTCCACTTAAGGCAGGACCTCTCTCCCAACCCAGAGTTGGCAAGCCACCCTTTTCTGATCGAGAACCATGGTCTCAGATTTGGAGGTGCTGATCCTCATCCCAGCTATTTCACACTCGACTGTGAAACTCCCCAGCAAGAGCTGAAGGTCAGAGCCTGATGAAGCTAGGAGGACCACAGCATCCGCAAAAAGCAGAGACGAGATCCTTACACTGCCAAACTCCACCTCCTCCACACCACAACTGCTACGAGAAGATCTGTCCATTAAGGTTCTGAACAGAACTGGAGACAAAGGGCAGCCCTGGAGGAGTCCAACTCACACCTGCACCAGGTCTGACTTCCTGCTGGCTCTGAGGACCAGACTCACTCCTCTGGTACAGGGACTGAATGGCCCTCAACAGAAGACCATCCAGTCCATACTCCTGGAGCGCCCCCCACAGGGTGCCCCTGGAAACACGGTAATAAAATCTTCTCCAAATCCAAAAAACACATGTGGACTGGTTGAGCAAGCTCCCATGACCCCTCCATCACCCTAGTGAGGGTAAAGAGCTGGTCCACAGTTCCAGGACCAGGACCAAAACCACATTGATCCTCCTCAATTCAAGATTCAACTATCGACCAGACCCTGGCCTGGAGTAGACCTTTCCAGGGAGGCCGAGGAGTGTGATATCCCTATAGGTAGAACACACCCTCTGGTTGCCTTTTTTGAAGATTTGGACCACCACCCCGGTCTGTCACTCCTCAAGAACTGCCCTGATGGCCATGCAATGTAGTGGAGACATGTCAAATGGCTCCAGTATGAAGTATTTTTCCTACAAAGTTGTAATCAATGAGGCTGTATCTTCACAGGTTGCATCTTTGTGACCTGGTATGGAACAGATGGATAGAACAAATTCCACTATGTTTTACTGTAGTAAACATGTGGACAAAATAGTTGGTACCCTTCAGTCAATGAAAGAAAGACTCACAATGGTCACAGAAATAACGTGCATTTGACAAAAGTAATAATAAATAAAAATTCTGTGAAATTTAACCAATAAAAGTCAGACACAGCTTTTCAACCATGTTTCACCAGAATTATTTTAAAAAATCAACTCATGGAACAGGCTTGGACTAAACCCAAACTTAATATTTTGTTGCACAGCCTTTTGAGTCAATCACTGCAACCAAATGATTCCTGTAACTGTCAGTGAGACTTCTGCACCTCTCAGAAGGTATTCTGGCCCACTCATCAGCAAACTGCTCTAGTTGTCTCGGGTTTGATGGGTGCATTTTCCAGACGGCATGTTTCAGCTCCTTCAAAAACATGCTCAATAGGACTGAGGTTGAGGCGTATAGAAGGTTAGAATAGTCCAGTGTTTTCCTCGTAGCCATTCTTGGGTGTTTTTAGCTGTGTATTGGGTCATTGTCCTGTTGAGACACATGACCTGTGACTGAGCCCAAGCTTTCCGACACTGGCCAGCACATTTCTCTCTAGAATCCCTTGACAGTCTGAATTATTAATCATTGTACCCTCCACAGATTCAAGACACCCTGCAACCCCAGAACATAACAGAGCCTCCTCCATGTTTGACAGTAGGGACGGTCTTCTTTCCTTTTTATGCTTCATTTTTCCATCTAGGGCTGTGTGAAATGACAAAATATTTCATCTGGACGATAGAAAATGTCTACTGTCAAAAAAAAGGTCCATCATTTATGCCACAGATAGGAGTTTTACGGCATTAATAATGCACTTTATGGCATGTCCATAAAAACAAAACATAAACAAACAGAGGCAGATGGACGTGTTCTAAACCAGGGTCAACAGGATAACCAGCTAACCCAAACAGAGGAGTTTGTAAATAAAAGAGGGACAACTTTTGTCCCATGGATGTGGTTTAAATACCGTATTTGCCCGAATATAGGACGACCCTGATTATAAGACGACCCCCATTTTTCCAAGACTGATCTTCAGAAAAAAGAATAAATTCACTTTATAAAGAAACTATTTTTAATTAAAGTTTGAGAAAATAATTTATATGATACATTAATTATAGACTGCTTTAATATTTGCATATTAATCAGACAGGAATTAAAGTTCTCTGTGACAACATATTTCAGTCAATTGGGGAAAAAAAGAGAAAAAAGAAGCTCTCTCTTCCTCACTCTGGCTGTGTGGGTCCTCCCTCCTCCTTCTCTCTCTCTCAGTGTGTGTGTGTGTGTGTGTGTGTGTGTGTGTGTGTGTGTGTGTGTGTGTGTGTGTGCACGCGCATGTGTGTGTCTTCAGAAATGGGTCCCGTGTGTGGACACAGGCAGTGCCGGATTCTCAGGTGTTTTTCAGGCTTGAGGAAGAATGCGTGTGTGAATCGAGCGCCGAGCTCAGGCTGAAAACACTGCAGTCGCAGCGGGTCCAGTAATCCCCACTCAGCGAGGTCCCACAGACGGTGTCGGCTCCATACGTACTAAACAGAACCGGACCAAAAACCCAAACTAGTCTGAAACACCAGAAGTAGACCTGGCTGGAGCTGGACTTTGCCATCAGGTGTTTTAATCCTCAGTGGACCTGGAACTTTGAGGTGGAGCGGCCGTCTGGGACCGCTCGCGGTCTAGCTGCTTCCTGCTGCCGCCACTTCTGCCGTTTGAACATAAAGCATGCGCCCCCTGCTGGGGCGCGATAGTAAGAAGACCCCCCCTTTTTAAAATTATTTTTAAGGAAAAAACCTCGTCTTATATGCGAGCAAATACGGTATTAAAAGACCGACGTGGACCAGATAATAGTAGTTAGTAAAGTGTACCAGCTCCCGGTCCAACTACGGACTCCAACACCACTAATTTATTTTATCACCTGGACAAAAACCACCACAAAGAAAACAGACAGTCAACGAGCAAAAGCTGCAAAAGCAGCGTCGAGTGTTGGTAAGCGCTCAGAATAAAGTCCAGGTCCAGGTTTTTACTGTCACACACCATGGAGCTCCTCAGATGGAGGAGGTCACTGCTGCTGTTACCAAACATCTGTAAAGATCTGGGTCCAGTCTACACGCTGGAGAAACCTGACTTACACTGGAACCAGAAATGAAACGCCCAGCTGAAAACCTAACCAACCTGATTTATATGATGCATGTCGGGTCACAGAGGAGGCAGAGATTCACAAGGAGGTGTTCTATGTTTAGTATGTTTATAGTTATTGGGATATGAAATTTTGGCCATATCGCCCCAGCCCAATTTTCATCTGTGAACATGGAGTTGATATGCCTCGTCAAGAAGTTCCATGTTTGTCTCATCGGTCCAGAGGACATTCTCCCAGAAGCTTTGTGGCTTGTCAACATATAGTTTGACAAATTCCAGTCTGGTTTTTTATTATTTGTTTTCAACAATTGTGTCCTCTTTAGTCATCTTCCATGAAGTTCACTTTGGTTAGAAAAGCAATGGATGGTGCGATCCGACACTGATGTTCCTTGAGCTTGAAGTTCACTTTGGATCTCTAGACGTTTTTCTGGGCTCTTCTGTTACCATTCAGATTATCCGTCTCTGATTTGTCATCAGTGTTCCTCCTGTGGCCACTTCCAGGGAGGTTGTCTACAGTCTCACGGAGCTTACATTTCTGAATAATATGTGCAGCTGTAGTAACCTAACCCTGCAGGAAGGTCAAGCTGCTTGGAGATGGTCTTTTAGTCTTTACCTTTAACATGCTTGTCTATCATTTCTTTCTAATCTCCTGAGACAACTCTGTCCTTCACTTCCTCTGGTCCATGTTGAGTGAGGTACACACTATGTAACCAAACAACACAGTGACTGCCTGGAGCCCTATAGACATGCCCACTGACTGATTACTAGATTGTAGACACCTCTGATGCTAATTAGTGGACAAACCTTGAACTAACATGTCCTTTTGGTCACATTATTTTCAGTCTTTTCTAGAGCTGCCATCATTTTTGTCCAGACCTGTTCCATAAGTTTTTTTAAAAAATAACTCTATTGAAACATGGCTGAAAAGCTGTCTGACTTTCATTGGTGGGCGGCGTGTAGCTCAGTTGGTAAAGTGGCCGGTCTGGCAACCAGAGGGTCACCGGTTCGATCCCAGCTCCAGTTGGGTTACATTGTCGTCGTGTCCTTGGGCAAGACACTTCACCCACCTTGCCTGCTGGTGGAGGTCAGAGGGACCTGGTGGTGTTGGTGCGTGGCATTCCTGCCTCTGTCAGTGTGCCCCAGGACAGCTGAGGCTACAGTGTAGTTTATCACGACCAGTGAGTGAATGGCTGTTGTGTTGTACAGCGCTTTGGGGAGTGGAGAACTCTAGAAAGAGCTCTATAAATACAGGACATTTACCATTAGTTAAATTTAATTTATTACTTTTGTCAGATTGAAGTTTTTTCTGTGATCATTGTGAGGTTTTTTTTCATAGGCCAAAGGGTACCAACTATTTTGTCTATGTCTGTAAATGTAGTACTGTGTTTTATACGTAGTACTGTTGTATATACGTATGTGATAACAAATCACTTCCCCTTTTCTCTTTCTCCTTCCACTTTGAGAGGCCAGGATGAAGGACACCCTAAAAAACCAAAAGAGACCTTCACCATTGTCAACATTTGATTGCTCAACTTTACCCAGACACGATCAGAATGGAGCACGCTCTATGGTGGAGACAGCAGAAAAGGAAGAGAAACAGAGATGAGTGTTATCTGTTCATTGGAAAAAAGCATTTAGGAAAAAATTACCAGGAGATGAAAAGGAGAGGATGAGAAAACTATCTGCAGAGTTGACATTTGTTGTTACAGGTGTGTTCAGGTCTACAGGCTGAATACTTTATCAAAACCTCCTGCTCCAGTCTTGTTAGAACTTCAGGAACGATTGCTGATCAGGAGCTCCTTGTGGCTTGAAAAATCGCTTCTTGCTAACCCCTATATGCTATATGAACACGCACCAGTACGAAAATAGTCGCAGCGCAGGAAATCGGCACTAATGCCGCACAGTGTAACGCCTTTAGATAGACTTAGATGTGCATGTAATTGCACTGAGTGAAGCTGGTAGAGTAGCGAGGTGACGTGGGTCTATCTGGAGGACTTATAAGATTCTGAACCACCTGGAACCAAACCAAGGAGGTTCTGTTCAGACAGAGTAGTAGTCCAGAACAGAACAGATGAAAAATGGAGAACAAGTGTGACTCAATGGAACTCAGCTTAGAACCAGAGAACTGACATGAGCATCCAGAGTCAGAGCTGGGTCAAAGGTCACACCAAGATTGGTAAATGAAGCAGGTTGACCAGGAGAATCCCTGACTTTAGGAACCAGCTGGTCCAGAGACCAGAGGAGGAGTTCAGGTCTGTAGAAAGTTCCCAGCATCCAGTTCTAACAGAGTCTAAAGAGGTCTGGAGCAGCTGGAGCTGAGACGTCTCCTGGAGCTTAGAGGACATGGACAGTAGGAGGTCATCAGCATAGAGACGGTAGGACAAAGAGCTCAGGATGAGATGAAGAGGGAGCAGATAGAGGAGGACCAGCAGAGGCTCCAACACAGAGCCCTGTGGGACACCGTGGAGGAGGACCTGGACTCAGACAGATACGAGGAGAACCACTGAATCAGGTCCTGATAGGTCTGCCAGGGTCTCGGCCTATCAGGTAACAGCGGTGTTGAAGGCTGCAGTCAGGTCCATCAGGACCAGATCAGAACCTTGTCCTGCATCACTTCCAGTCAGAATGAAGACCTGTTCCAGTAGAACGAGGTCTACAGAAACCTGAGTGGACTGTCAAGAGATGTTGTTTTAGCTACAACCTTTTCCAGGATCTTAGAAATCGATGCTCATTCAGAGACTGGTCTGTAGGTGCTGAAGAGAGAAGGGTGGAGATCAGGTTTCCGTAGCAGTGGGTGGATTACAGAGTCCTGAAAGTAGACAGGGACTGGACCAGGAACCAGTGATGCTCACTGGGACACATGGACTGGAAGACATTTTAAACAAAGATGGAGAGGACAGTCAGAGACTTTGAGTTAACTAGTCTGGTTAGCTCAGGTAGAAAAACAGGAGCTGGTCTGGAGTCAGAACTGGATCTGACCTGGCTGACTTGATCCACTAAGGACGACACAAAGTCTTCGGTCTCTTGTTTTTGTTGTTGCTCTTGTTTTCTTCAACAAGAGCTCACTTCTACTTTAGTAACGCTTCAAGGCTGTGAGCGCCGTCATGAATCCAAAGAGCAGAAAAGTGATCTGGTTCTAAAGTTGTCCAGAACAGAGACAGTGACCGTTACAGAGGTCAGTTAGAGAATCAGCATCATTACCAGGAGATGACGGAGGATTAGAGAACTGACCAGCAGTCTGACATTTAGAACAGCAGAACCAACCAGGTGGTGACCAGGAGATGGAGGTCCAGGACCAGGTCAGAACGATCAATGTCCTCAGAACAAACACTGTCAGTGTTCAGACCTGAGGTCAACCAAGGTTTAGTGTCTGTTCTTTGGTGGGGGGGGCAGATGCATGCTGGGTAAATGTAGGGTTACAGAATCCATGTTGCTTGAAATCCAGAGTGAAGTTCCCACAGTCAGTGATGATCAGGGTCCCTGTACTCTGCTGGTGTTGGTCCACTGTGTCTCTGAAGTCCATGTCAACATCCAGGACCTTCATGCTTCCTTCTGCTGACCAGCTTCATGCAGATGCTGGTTTCAATCTCCACCTGCCCACACTGTTGAAGGTACCAGAAACTGCTTTAATGACCACATGGGTTACTGAGCTCTGACTGGCCAGCAGGGTCTGACCTGAACCCCGTAGAGGACCTATGGAGGATTGTCCAGAGGAAGATGAGACACCAGATGAAGGCTGCTATCAGAGCGACCTGGGCTTCCACCACACCTCAGCAGCTCCACAGGCCCATCTCCTCCAGTCACCAAGCACTGATGAAGGAATTCATGCAGGAGGTGGTCCAACCAGGTGATGAGTGAATAGAAATAAACTAACCCATCAGAGACCTGTGATTCTGATTCTATTCTATTTTTTAAATGCTCTAATATTTTAATTTTGAGTTTCATCACCTGTAGTCTAATCTAAATTACACAAAAGTCTTGAAATATTTCACTGTGTGATGATCTAAATCTGACTTTCCCTTTATGAG
>SSNR01000831.1:1675-41223 GCA_006937965.1 Callopanchax toddi | reverse complement strand
GTGTTTAGAGGGGTTACAGTGTTTAGAGGAGTTACAGTGTTTAGAGGGGTTACAGTGTTTAGAGGGGTTACAGTGTTTAGAGGGGTTACAGTGTTTAGAGGGGTTACAGTGTTTAGAGGGGTTACAGTGTTTAGAGGGGTTACAGTGTTTAGAGGGGTTACAGTGTTTAGAGGGGTTACGTGTTTAGAGGGGTTACGTGTTTAGAGGGGTTACGTGTTTAGAGGGGTTACAGTGTTTAGAGGGGTTACGTGTTTAGAGGGGTTACAGTGTTTAGAGGGGTTACAGTGTTTAGAGGGGTTACAGTGTTTAGAGGGGTTACGTGTTTAGATGAGTTACGTGTTTAGAGGGGTTACAGTGTTTAGAGGAGTTACGTGTTTAGAGGGGTTACAGTGTTTAGACAGGTTAGGGTTGGGGTGATTAGATGGAGATCAGCTGAGCTTAGTTCTAATGAACTCACGGAGTCTGAATGAGCGCCGACAGCAACGGCATCCTGCTCCTACAGGCCTCCAAGGACAGGATGGACTGCAGCACTGGTACTGAACAGCCAATCAACACAAAAACACTTAACATCTGGAGCTCTTTTACATTTCAAACAGTGTTTGAGTGATAATACTGACCCACTGTAGTGTGAGGGGTGGGGGGGTACTGATCAACAGGAACGCTGTCTGGCGGACGGCCATATGTCATCTCGTACAGCAAGTATCCGAAGCTGAAGATGTCAATGCTCTCTGTGGTCTGTAGGTCAAACACACATTTTAGATTCTAGTTTGAGTCTCAAAGTTTGCGTTTGATATCCATACACTGTTTAGTTTCTGTTTGCTTTATTGTTTGTACCTGAAGGTTAAAATGTCCCAACAGCATGTTAGTCTCAAAAAATTAACGACACATTCAGAATAAGAAACAATAAATTGGCAGCAGGAAGGAGAGAGAGCGTGAAGCTTTCCAACAGAGACCTGTGGCCTACTTAGTTTCAACAGCAATGCTTCTGAGCTAAATCCACAATTTTTCTGTTCCAACGAAGAAGAGAAATAGTAAAGTTCAAAGGGTTTCACTCAAATAAGGCCTCAGATTTGACAGGATCCAACTAGGTTTAGTTCATCAGAGATGTCTCACTGCAGCTTGTGTGGAGAAATACTAGTTTCTAGTTACTAGTTCATTATAGACACCAATAAAGTATAAAGATCAGAATCTTGGATGTTCCTGGTAGGAACTAAGCTTATTTCAGTGTGAATAATGCGGCATTAGCTCAGTTGGGGGAGTGGCCGGTCTGGTAACCGGAGGGTCACCGGTTCGATCCCCAGCTCTGGCTGGGTTAGATTGTCGTTGTGTCCTTGGGCAAGACACTTCACCACCTTACTGTGTGACTGTGAGTGTGACTGTGTGTGAATGTTGGTGGTGGTCAGAAGGGCCGATGGTCAGAATGGCAGCCTCTCTTCTGTCAGACTGCCCCAGGACAGCTGTGGCTACAGACGTCTGTCGTAGTTTACCACCACCGGTGAGAATGACTGTGTGAATGAATGATGCAACTCTGTAAAGCGTCTCTGAGTGACCTAAAAAGCACTATATAAAACTGATGCATTATTATTATTATTACTATTAATAAACTCACTGGTCTCCAGAGGTTTTAATGAACTTTACATTGCATCTGGAAAGCGTTCACAGTGCATCACATCTTCCAAATGGTAAAATGTCCTGTATTTATACAGCGCTTTCTAGAGTGTTGAACACTCCCCAAAGCGCTGTACAACACGATAAGTCACTCACACTCACACACTGGTGGTGATAAACTACGCTGTAGTCTCAGCTGCCCTTGGGCACACTGACAGAGGCGGGGCTGCCATGCACCGGCGCCCTCCAGGCCCCTCTGACCACCACCAGCAGGCAAGTTGGATGAAGTGTCTTGCCCAAGGACACAACGACAATCTAACCCAGCTGGAGCTGGGGATCGAACTGGCGACCCTCCGGTTACCAGACCGGCCACTCTACCACCTGAGCTAATGCCGCACCCACATGTTGCTATGGTTACAGCCTTATTCCAAAATGGATTAAAATCACTTTATTCCTTACATTTTTATACACACCACCCCAAATGTATCTAAAAAATACGCCACATGCGCGCGCAGATACACACACACACACACACACACACACACACACACACACACACACACACACACACACACACACACACACACACACACACACACACACACACACACACACACACACACACACACAAAGGACATTGGGCTGAGTCCAGATGAGCAGGTTCTAAGGAAACGCCATCAGAGGAGCCCTCTGCACCGGCAGCAGCAGGTCAACAGCAGCAGCCAACGCACCGACACGGGGCGACCAGAGGAGGCGGGGCTGAGACCCCACCTCCACCTGGAGAACCAGAGGAGGCGGGGCTGAGACCCCTCCTCCACCTGGAGAACCAGAGGAGGCGGGGCTGAGACCCCTCCTCCACCTGGAACCACCTGGAGAACCAGGCAGCCACAGCTGACCCCCGTTCCCAAGGCAGAGGACTCCCTCAGAGGAAACACTGGAAGGAAGATTAAAATCACAAGTTAAAATATAAAATAACATCAGATAAATATAAGAATAAACAATAAAACAATAATAAATCTAACTGAATAATACATAAAATCTGTTAACGGTTAGACTAAAAGCAGTTAACCAGTCTGTAATAATTAATTCTCAGGTAAAAGCTAGCTTAAACAGGTGGGTCTGGAGCCTTTAAACACATGAACGTTCTCTGCAGCCCTGAGGTTCTCCTGTTCCAGAGCTGAGGGCCATAATAATAAAAAGACGCCTCACCGTGAGTATGCGTTCTAACTTTAGGGATGACAAGCAGACGGCTGCCAGAGGAGCGCAGAGACCGCAGAGGTTCATACGGTAAAAGCAGTTCTGAGAGATAAGAAGGCCCAAGACCATTAAGACACTTAAAAACCATTAAAAGAACCTTAAACTGGATCCTAAAACACACAGGGAACCAATGCAAAGACTTCAGGATGGTGTAATGTGCTCCCGCCTCCTGGTCTTCGTCAGGACACGTGCTGCTGAGTTTTGTAAGAGTTGTAGACCTGAGATTCTCTTTTTGGGAAGACCAGAAAGCAGGGCATTACAGTAGTCCATTCTACTGGTGATAAAAGCATCAGAGTCTCTGTGTTGGCCCCAGAGACTCTGGAAATGATAAAAACCTGTTTTAGTCATATTTTTAATGTGAGGGATAAAAGTCAGCTCAGAGTCAAAAATCACGCCCAGGTTCTTCACTTGTACAGAAGGATTCAGAGACATAAAGGTTTCTCTCTCTGAGCCTCAGGACCGATGACTAAAACCTCAGTTTTGTCCCGGTTGAGCTGGAGAAAGTTTTCTGCCGTCCAGGATCTGATGCCTGAAATACAGTTAAAAAGAGCATCTAGTGGCTGTGTGTCGTCAGCATAACAGTGAAAATTAACTCCGTGTCTTCTGATGACACCGCCAAGAGGGAGCATATAGAGGTTAAAAAGCACTGGGCCTAAAACTGAACCCTGGGGCACACCACATGTCATCCTGTGGACCTTAGAGGAGCAGGTATCTAGACTTAACCCTAGTTTATACTTCTCCGTCTGCGTCGGTACGGAGACACGCAACGCCATTATACGTCGATGCAAGAGCTGTCTGACATCTACGCAAGGACAGACGGAGTCGAGCTCACTTTTCTAAACATCCGTCAAACGAGACGGAGAGCGCACGTCTCTGATTGGTCGGCTCAACACCTCATGATCATTTCCGGCTTGACGCCGGTATCAACAGAGTAGTAATAGAAGAATCTCAGGGAAGCAGATATGGATCAGCTGGAGAAACGTCTGGCAGACGAAGTACAACATTTCTATCATCCATCAGTGTCCCTAAAGGGTTAAACAAGAGCTGCAGATTCGCTCGTCGTCTGCCTCGTCCTCACTGGACAGACGGACATTCAGCAGACGCCGCTGTCTCCTCACTCCTGTTTCATTCTTTTTAACAACATTGTTTGTTCCTCCAGATCAATCTGTTCAAACTCAATCAAAGTTCGCTCTCTGTCGGCCATTACTGAGCTGAAGTAAACAAACTTTGATCGACCGAGGCATTACTGCAGAAAAGTTATACGCCCTCTGCTGTCCTGGTGGAGAACTGCTTCACAACACTGACGGAGAAGTAAAAATCAAAAACGTCTCCGTCAACACGTGTGAGCACAAACGTGTTGATGGAGAAGTCTAAACCAGGCTTTACCATCAAAGTCCTGTCTGTGAGGTAGCATGTGAACCATTAGTGGACAGCACCAGAGAGGCCGATCTGTTTTAAACGGGTTAGAAGAACGGTGTGGTCCACTGTATCAAAGGTCTAGTAGGACCAACACCGTCAGCCTCTGTGCATCAGAATTTAATCTCAAATGAAGGGAACTGGACACAAACCAGTGTCTGCATTAGGGCTGGACGATATAGAAAAAAGCCTATTGAATAAAAACAATTTATATTGAACAAAAATCAATATTATTGAACATTTAGAAAATATACTATAAGTGCAGCCCTGGCCATTTTATGTTATTCCTTAATTAATTAAAAATAAAGAACACGAAAATTGAATTAATTTTAAGCTTTTAATCAAACTGACGCCATTTCGGCTGAATAATTGTGTTAATTGATCAGTATGAGTCGACAGCAGAGAGAGAGGGAAAAGCTTGTCATATTTTTTAAAAAATTATTTTGAATTTATTCCGAATAAAAAAAAGCTTGGCGAGTTTAGATGCAGGAAAAGTGTTGAGGGCTCATAAAGCGCAGCGGTCAGCGTGAGGCGTAGTCCCTGCCTCTCGTCTGACGCTGAAGCCTGGTGTTGCTTTATTATTTTGGGACATGATTGATCGACTGAGTGATTAATGATCCTGTATTTGAGACAAGAGAAGCAGTTGGGCCACTCAGAGGATCAACTTTTTACAGTGCTAAAAAAACAACAAAAAAAACCAACTCTGCTGTGGTTCGTCTGAATCTTACATGAGTCGGTGCGTCCTGAGTCCAGGCTACAAGTCCTACGAGTCATTTTGGGGTTATCGCGTTTATCAGAAGCAAGTAATCCCAGTTTGGTTCACTTCATGCTGCTGACGAGTTCTCCTCCTCCTCCTCCTCCAACGTGGAGCCGAGTCGCAGCTCGTCCTGCGGCTTCGAGCAGCTTAACGATAAAACCAGCTGGTTCTGTTACCAGACTTGGTTTTTAATCGATTCTCTGCTAATTTTGCAAACAACCACTGTTTGTTTTTTGTTGGACATTTGCGGTTGAACTACTGAGACCATTTTCGGAACAGCTTCCTCCGCTGTGAGAACTTCTGTAAGTTACCTGCATGTTTTGGTCTGAGAGGGGAGGGGCTTAGTGATGGAGCTGTCTGGGTCTGCGCTTCTGATTGGTTAGGAGTAAGTAATGACTCTAGTGTCACGTTACCTGGTTGGATAAAATGAAAAAATACAGGAAACTTTTTTTATTGAACTTTTTAACGACCCCTTTTTTTTCCTATCGAACCTCCCGTCTATCGATAGATATATATTGATATTGAATTATCGTCCAGCCCTAATCTGCATTTTGATTCACATCACCCACTAGAGCACAAACTGTCAGTTATCAGGACTTCACGCCATCAGGCTGAGAACATTCCCACTAGAACTGAAGAGAAACAAAAGGAACAGAAACACTAGTCCCGTTTCCACTGTCAGAACTTCGGGGAAGTTTTACCGGAACTTTGAGGCATGCAACCGTTTCCATGATGCGGGCCGTTTTGAGAGGGCCGTCTTCAGGGACCAACGGAGTCCCTGATCAGGGGCAGGTACTCGGTTCGGCCCGATAGATTCACGGAGTGGTAAATGTGGTTAACTGGTGCTGATTGGTTGTGGGATGAAGGAAAATGATGAAAGCAGACAGCGCCGAGATTAATGACCTGTGTGTTGTTGTCGGAGCTGCAAAATGACCGTGTCTTCGAGGTTGGATTAGTTCGTCATGGAGTATACTCGTCCTTCTGTTCATCACTCCATCACTATCTATAAAAACAGAGAAATACACCGCAACCATCGCTTCTTCGTCCATCGTTGATCTATTTATTATTCTCCACTTCCTCATCTGTTGGCGCCTTTACGCTTGTCAGTGACGTCGATGCTGACGTCTTACAAAAGTTCCAGAAAGGTGGAGCTGTAATGGAGACACAACAGCTGAGAGGACCGAGACACAGGAATGTCCCGGTCACTTTCCCCCTCACAGAAATTACCCCGAAGTTCCGATACTGGAAACGAGGCTCATGAAGCTCTCCAGACCTGCAGAGACCCAAACTGGATCTTTGTTAGATCAGCAAAGAAGTCTGGAAAAGACTCCACAGCAGCAAATAAAGACAAGGCTAACAGGAGCTAAAGCACTGTCATCACATACGTAGAGTAGAGAAGAGAAGACCAGACCGACAAACAGACAGACAGGGAAAAAACCCTCCAACATATAAAGCACAAACTCTGATAGTCACAAAAACATGAGACACGTGATGGTGGGTGGAAGGTAACGGGAGCCCCCAAACACTCGGATCGAGTTTGCGACGTTTGTGCGTCCTTCAGACAGAGTTTACTGGAGTGGAAGGAGTTGATGGAAGGTGGAGAACGAGGGCAGGGCAGTCTCCTCATCATGCATTCCAGAGGAGGGGCTTCAAACAGAGAATAATTTTCTCTCTGTCTTAGAGTCCTGCAGCTGGCTCCATACATCCAATTCAGCTGAATTATGGACATCCTTCTGAGCTAGGACTTCTCTCCAAGCTGGTTCCCAAATTGCGCACAAGTCCGCTAAGATCCACAATCTTACAATTAGATCTTGCAGAGTCTGAGTCCCTAGGCCCGACACACTCAGTGAGAGCGGGTAGTTTCCCAATAGAACCCGTCTTCTCCAAAAGTTTCCGGTCCCCCAGCGGTCCACAAGCTCCAAACAGTAGAAACCTGGTGACCATAATCCGAATCATGTAGACATCTTTAACGTCTTCCACGGAAAGAAGAAGGAGACATTATCCTCCACCAGGAATTCATAATATATCCCGCTGGAAGCTTTCCAGGACAGCTCGGTGCCCGTGTTGCCGCAGGAAAAGTGGAAAACACTTTATCAATAGCAATCAGAGTCCAGCTGATCAATTTCATGGTAATTAAAAGTTGAACAATCCAAAATGGGATGAGGAAAGTGCTCCGAATTTCACACCACAAAGCAGCAGGGAACAGAGACAGAGGAGACAGAAGGGAATGCTCCACAGAGCAGAAAGAGAAAATCTGAGAATAAGAAACTGAGAAGAATCTTCTCCAAAGACAACATCCCAGTAAACTTCAAACCCAACAACACCCTCAGACAGACAGACACTGGTCCATTCAAAGGACAGGACTCCCAAACAGCAGCTTAGTGGTGTTTATGAGGACTGTCCAGACCTCTATAGGAGAAACTAAACAACTATTACACAAGAACACGGTCCAACACAGGAGAGACAGCTCTACAGGTCAGGACTCAGCAGTCCACCTACACCTCAAGGACAAGGGACACACTTTGAAAATGACTACGTCCACATTCTGGACAGATGGTCTGAGAGAGGAGTGAAGGAAGACATCTATCTCAAACAGAAACACCTCCATTAAACAGAGAAGGCCTAGGGTTAGGGTTCTCCAGCTCTGAACCTGATCCCCAGGCAGTTTCAGTCTAATTCACACCTTCCTGCATCTGATCAAAACAACTCGAGGACCGGTCCGACCCAACAGAGCCAACAACTTCTCAGGGGAGGGAGGATGGGGATTCACAGGTAGCTTCAGCTGGACTCTCCCAGATTCCAGTTAGAACGGACAAAGCTCCTCAAGGAGAAGAGAAGCGCCTTTAAAGAACCAAAGAAATCTAGTTGCTTTCATTTAAAACACTTTTTGGACCAACTTGGATGACTGGGAACCTTCACCAGAGTATGGCTGTGAATATTGATGTATACAGGTGTAGTGATCACAAGGTCATGCAAATGTCAAAGGTCAACTAAACCCACTGGTCACTCTAATATCAGACTTGTGCAGATGCTCTGCTTCAGTAACAGAGTCCTTGTGGATTCCAAAACAAGGCTTTGTTTTTCCTTCACCCTTACAAAGCTCATCCTATCACCTCAGCCCAGAGTTACAAGCGTCCTATGAAGAAACTCAGGACTTTTATACTCTTTAATAAAATCATTTCTTCTTTACAGGCTAATGACAAATGAATAACACTGTTTGCATATCTTAAGGTATTTAATCATAATTCATTTGCTTAGAGTAACAGTTAAATCATAAAGATTTAAAATGAATTATTTTAAATCTTAAATACATCAAATGTCTCTAATTGATAATTTAATGTTTTATTATCATATTAATATTAATAATGGTCTTTAATTAACTTAAACTATGACTTCTAATGAAACACAGTCTCTTTAGTTTCTCAGGAGAAAGTGACCAGAGTATCTTGATAACGCCTGCTTTCCAATTCCTGGTAAACCATTGGTTAATCCTAAAGCCTATAAAAACACAGGATTTCTGTATTTCTCCAAGTTCAGCCTCTCTTCCAGTCTTCTGCCAACCTCCAGGGTGTCTCTGCCTCCAGAGCCTCAGTGGAGACCTCCCGCCTGGAGACAGGCCAGAATCCAGACCTCGTCTCGCCTCGCCTTCTTCCGCTTATCCGGGTCCGGGTCGCGGGGGCAGCATTCCAAGTCGGGCAGCCCAGGCCACCTTCTCCCCGGCCAAGTCCACCAGCTCCTCAGCTGGACGCCCAGGCGTTCCCAGGCCAAACTGAAGATGTATTTCCTCCAGCTTGTCCTGGGTCGACCTGGGGGCCTCCTGCTGGCAGGACATGCCCAGAACACCTCCCGAGGGAGGCGTCCAGGAGGCGTCCTGACCAGATGCCTGAACCACCTCAACTGGCTCCTTTCGATATGGAGGAGCAGCGACTCTACTCCGAGTCTCTCCCGGATGTCCGAGCTTCTTACCCTATCCCTAAGGCTGAGCCCGGCCACCCTGCGGAGAAAACTCATTTCGGCCGCTTGTATCCGCGATCTCGTTCTTTCGGTCAATACCCAAAGCTCATGACCAGGTGAGGATTGGGACGTAGACCGACCGGTAAATCGAGAGCCTTGCTTTCTGGCTCAGCTCCTTCTTCACCACAACAGACCGGTTCAGCGTCCATCACTGCAGACGCTGCCCCAATCCGCCTGTCCATCTCCCTCCTTCCCTCACTAGAGAACAAGACCCCGAGATACTTGAACTCCTCCACTTGAGGCAGGACCTCTCTCCCGACCTGGAGTTGGCAAGCCACCCTTTTCCGACCGAGAACCATGGCCTCAGACTTGGAGGTGCTGATCTTCATCCCAGCCGCTTCACACTCGGCTGCGAACCTCCCCAGCAAGAGCTGAAGGTCAGAGCTCGATGAAGCTAGGAGGACCACATCATCCGCAAAAAGCAGAGACGAGATTCTCCTGTCACCAAACTCCACCCCCTCCACACCACGGCTGCTCCTAGAAATCCTGTCCATAAAGGTTATGAACAGGACCGGTGACAAAGGGCAGCCCTGGAGGAGTCCAACCCTCACTGGGAACAGGTCCGACTTACTGCCGGCTATGCGGACCAGACTCACACTCCTCTGGTACAGGGACTGAATGGCCCTTAACAACAGACCATCCACCCCGTACTCCTGGAGCGCCCCCCACAGGGTGCCCCTGGGGACACGGTCATAAGCCTTCTCCAAATCCACTAAACACATGTGGATTGGTTGGGCAAACTCCCATGACCCCTCCATCACCCTAGCGAGGGTAAAGAGCTGGTCCATAGTTCCACGACCAGGACGAAAACCACATTGCTCCTCTTCGATCTGAGGTTCAACCATCGACCGGACCCTCCTCTCCAGGACCCTGGAGTAGACCTTCCCAGGGAGGCTGAGGAGTGTGATCCCCCTATAGTTGGAACACACCCTCTGGTCCCCCTTCTTAAAAATGGGAACCACCACCCCGGTTTGCCACTCCACAGGAACTGCCCCCGATGACCACGCAATGTTGCAGAGACGTGTCAGCTACGACAGACCTACAACATCCATCGCCTTGAGATACCCAGGTCGGATCTCATCCACCCCCGGGGCTCCGCCGCTGTGTAGTTGTTTGACTACCTCAGCGACTTCTGCCCCAGAGATTGGACAGTCCGTCCCCAGGTCTCCCAATTCTGGTTCCTCATAAGAATGCGTGTCGGTGGGATTGAGGAGCTCCTCAAAGTATTCCTTCCACCGTCCGACTATAGCCCCAGTTGACGTCAGCAGCTCCCCGTCCCCACTGTAAACAGTGTGAGCGAGTTGCTGCCTTCCTCCCCTGAGGCGCCGGATGGTTTGCCAGAACCTTTTTGGAGCCGACCGATAGTCTTTTTCCATGGCCTCGCCAAACTCCTCCCACGCCCGAGATTTTGCCTCGGAAACTGCCACTGCTGCACTTCGCTTGGCCCGCCGGTACCTGTCTGCTGCCTCTGGAGACCCACAGACCAGCCACGCCCTGTAGGCCTCCTTCTTCAGCCTGACGGCTCCCCTAACCTCTGGTGTCCACCAGCGGGTACGGGGGTTACCGCCACGACTGGCACCGGCTACCTTGCGACCACAGCTAGCAACAGCCGCCTCAACAATCGCAGAACGGAACAAGGCCCATTCGGACTCAATGTCCCCCACTGCTCTCGGGACGCGGTCGAAGCTCTGCCGGAGGTGGGAGTTGAAGACCATCTTGACAGGCTCTTCTGCCAGGCGTTCCCAGCAGACCCTCACTATACGTTTGGGTCTACCAGGTCTGCCACCTGATCCAACTCACCACCAGGTGGTGATCAGCTGACAGCTCCGCTCCTCTCTTCACCCGAGTGTCCAAAACATACGGTCTCAGGTCAGATGATACTACTATAAAGTCAATCATCGACCTGTAACCTAGGCTGCCCTGGTACCAGGTGTACCGGTGGGCATCCTTATGTTCCAACATGGTGTTCGTTATGGCCAAACTGCGACTTGCACAGAAGTCCAATAACAGAACACCACTCGAGTTCAGATTGGGCGGGCCGTTCCTCCCAATCACGCCCCTCCAGGTCACGCTGTCATTGCCCACGTGAGCGTTGAAGTCCCCCAGCAGGACTATGGAGTCCCCAGTAGGAGCGCTATCCAGCACTCGTCCCAGGGACTCCAAAAAGGGTGGGTACTCTGAGCTGCTATTTGGTGCATAAGCACAAACAACAGACAGGACCTGTTCCCCAACCCGAAGGCGCAGGGAAGCTGCCCTTTCGTCCCCCGGGGTAAACCCCAACATACAGGCAGAGAGTCTTGGGGCTAACAGAAAGCCCACCCCAGCCCTCCGCCTCTCACCCGGATCAACTCCAGCAAAGAAAAGTGTCCAACCCCTCTCCAGGACTCGGGTTAAAGAGCCAACGCTATGTGTCGAGGTGAGCCCGACTATATCTAGCCGGTATCGCTCAGCCTCTTCCACAAGCTCCAGCTCCTTCCCCCCAGAGAGGTGACGTTCCATGTCCCGATAGCCAGTTTTTGTGTCCGGGGATCGGATCGCCAAAGCTCCCGCCTCGGTCTGCCATCCGATCCACAATGCACCGGACCCTTCACTCTCCTCCTGCAGGTGGTGGGCCCACAGTTGGATGAGCCCATGTCTCCGGTTCGGGCTGGGCCCGGCCGGGCCCCATGGGCGAAAGCCCGGCCACCAGGCGCTCGTCCACGGGCCCCAACCCCAGGCCTGGCTCCAGGGTGAGACCCCGGTAACCCTCCGGGCCGGGTACTCAGACTCTTAGATTGCTTCTCCATGAAGGGTCTTCTGAACCATTCTTTGTCTCACCCCTCCCCTAGGACCAATTTGCCATGGGTGACCCTACCAGGGGCACAAGTGCCCCAGACAACATGGCTCCTAGGATCCAGACCCTGGTTTAAAAAGACTCAACACTAAATTCTAATCCAAAGAATAACCATGGAGTCCGGCTCCAGTTCATCAGAACTGTTCAATTAAACTCGACATCATCTGCCGCCAAGGCCAGCAGCTTTACCAGATGAGGGCTACCTCAGACCAGTTTTGTCCAGCCAATGTGATCCTGATCACCAAGACCATCAAGTCGACATCCGAGTCGTGGGAAAAGACTTCCTCTGAACTCGTTGATACAGACTTCCAAGACCGCCTGGATCCATCAGGAACTGACCTGGTGCAGTGACCCATGACCAGTATGATGGCAGATTGTTTATCATCATTTATCAATTATCAGTAATTATTCAAATCAACTCAGCGGGTTCATTTATAATGACTCCACTTCACTTCCTTAAGAAACTAAACCAGACCCTTTAATAACGTCTTTAATCATTTTGATCAATGTTTATTCAGGTTTTGTTTGTTTTATTTTGTAAATAAACTCGTTAGGAAAATATAGTATTAAATTCATTTTTATATAAAACTATATTTTGCCTCTGTGTCAAATCCAGGGCTGTACAGTGGACATATATGTCACACGTGTGATGGAAAACACAGTCTGTGCGATGAACTATTTTTAGACGTAGCACTTGTGCGATCAGGGTTTCCTCTACATGTAATTGATTGTGGCGCACCGCCACACCTTCAGAATTAACTTAAAAATATCTATATATATATCAATCAGGTCAGGTGACCTCAGCGGGTCTCCAGCCTAGCGCTAGAACGCACGCGCCAGGCAGGGGCAAAGACTGAAGAAGGGTGGCTCAGTAAAAGCTCATTGTATTTAAATGCTCTGCAGTCTTGGACTGCGATGGACAGCAAACCTAAGTTTTAATAACTTATTTATTTACTGAAGTAAAAGACATGGATCTGTTTAGTAGAACTATGCAGCAGATTCAGAATCAGTAGGAGACAAATGAACATTTTAAACACCACAGTCTCACTGTACACCATCAAAAACAGTCTGCCTGTTTATGTGCAAAATTACTATAAAGTAAAATTATAACAGCTTCTGCATATTAATAAATCAGAGATTATAACAGCTGGAAACATCTGTTTTTGTGGTTTTTAGCAGTGTTCCACAAAACTGTATGAACAAACTGATTGACAGCTCTGGTGGGCGTGGCCAGGCAGGGTGGCCAATCCGATTTCAAGGGTGGCCAGTGACCCCCCCTGTGGCCCCGCCCCTGTCAGAACTGTATTGAAGCACCAAAAAAGATCAAATCAGAGAACTCAACAACCACACATCACTATACCGGTATATGCATACAGACTATAATATAGTACATGGCTGTTTCTAAAACTCATACAGTACACACTACAGTAAACACTATTACACACATTTCTCAGCACACTCACACTTTGAACACATCTACACTAATTTGAATGAATCAATGTTCTTTTTTAAATTACTCTGACATATAAACATGTTTGAAGATGTTTCATGTTATTGTGTTTTCACTATAAGCACTTTGTCAGTGTGTTAAAAATGATACGTACTCATTTTGGCTATTAGCTGAATTTTTATGCTGCTGCTACAACTTTTTGTTCTGTGCTACAAAACCTGCAACCTTTGTAGCACCGGTGCTATGAGCTAAAAAAGTTAACGTACAGCCCTGGAATTACTAATAAGTTTTGACTCACTGATACCTAAAGAACCCGTTTCTAGAGTCAATCTGAGATTCATGGTCAAACAATTTTGATGACTCATCATTTATGAGACACTATATTCTGTCTGATAATATTAATATGTTTTTGACAATGAATTAAGTGTAGCCTACTTCAAAACGCTACACAGGTATGTGGTTTATCAGGTTTTAGTAACATCATGCAGAAAAAGTGATGTGAATACTTTCTGGCTGAGCTGTATTCAGACTGGCCCAGACAGGTAGATCAGCTGGGGTCAACCTGGGTCACATACGTTGATCTTCCTAAGCCGGGTCAAAGACGGTCGCAGCATCGAGGGAACACCCAGAATGCCATTCTCCACGTCCACCAGCCGACAAACACCATCGTCCACCATGACGTTCGCCGCGTGGAGATGTCCGAAAAACATGCTGCTGTCGTGAAGTAGCTTCAGGCCCTGAGCGCGCGTGCGCGCGCACACACACACACACACACACACACACACACACACACACACACACAAGCATACGATGATGATGAGGGAACAAAGTTTCATTTGTTGTTGTTTTGTAGGTTTTTGTGTGTTTTGAAAACAAAGACCCCAGCTCACCAGCAGTAGCTGGCCCACCTCCCTAATCGGCGCCGTTTCCCTGCAGTAACTAGTGAGAGTACACCTTTAAACACAAGGCGTAAAAATCCACTGAAGATTGAAGGAAAATCAGGAGAAAGTTCCACCGGAGTAGAACTGATGTTTAAATGTCCTCTCATGTAGGAGAGGCGGAATTCACCAGTAAATCACACAAACGTACCAAAACACCAGAGCGGCCATCTTGGTGTTGACTCAAATCACATTAGATTTGTCTTTCTGTCTCAAAGCAGAAATCATGTGACTCATATGACTGAATTAAGAAGATAATCTCTTATATCAATCACATATAAAGTCCACAAACTAATGAATACTCATTTATTGTATGAATACTGAAATTGGTTTTGCAGACCTAACATCTGACTGCTCCATGCAGGAGGAGGACCTCAGTGGACATCCAAAAAGTGTCAAGGACAAAATAAATATTCCACTCTAAGTTATGCCAGAATTCTTCCCAGCGTACCAGGCCATTAAAATGATTAGTAGTGACAATTACACCCCCCCCCCCCCCCCCCCCCCCCCCCCCCCCCCCCCCCCCCCCCCCCCCCCCACTGCGGTCTGTCTCCATCACCAGCACCACTCCCTTTGGCCAACAGGCTCAAGGCCCCGTCCATTCATCTGCAAAATGCAGAAGGAACTGCCATTCTACAGGAAGCTGTAATGATGTCATTTCAACTGACCTCTGGTAGCAATCCAGACTCTGACAGACAGATGTCTACTAATATGGTTTCTTTGGGTTTTGTGGGGTTTGTGTTGCATGTTGACAGACCTCCAGAATCTGCCGGCCGTAGAGTTTGATCTGTGCCAGCTCCAGGCCCTGACTCTTCTTTGGGTTGTAGTATTTCTTCAGATAAGTTTCTCTGGGTTTCGCCTGAGGGAAAGAAAAAAGAGGTAAACAATCCCATGATCTGCTGATGCTCCACTTTTGACAGGTGAGGAGAACGCTCTCACAAACCGCTACAGACCCATCTTCATTTAGCTGCTTTTCTCCAAAACACTGAAGCAGCAGGTCAACCAGTGTCTCTCTGTCCCTCTGGAGACCCACTGTCTCATCGATACGTCTCAGTCCAGTTTCAGGTCTGAAAACAGCTGCATCAACGCTCCACTCAAACTACTCTCTGAAAACGAGCTGCTCCCTTTGGTAAACAAGCCTCTTGTTGCTATGGTGACATAAGTGGTCGAAAAGTAGAAATATAACAGCAAAAGTCCTCTAAGCAGCACAGGATTCAGACCAGAATAAAAACGATTGCTTAAAAAGAAACAACTTCAATCCAAAATATGAAGAACGGATTCCCCAAAGCAAAATTACCTGGAAGAAAAAAGCTGCTGAAACAAGCTGCCACTGGGTGGCGCTGTTCTAGAAACCACTGCACTCCAAGCAAAACTCTGAGGTCCACCTGAACTATCTGAGCCTCTTAAGCATCTGGGTGCTCATTTATAAAACTTGCTTACGCACAAAATGGGCCAAAAAGTTGCGTAGGTCACTTTTTACGCAAAATTTGGGATTTATAAAAGAAAACGTAACGGGAAAATGTGGCAACTCTAAGCAAACTTTAGACCTTGCGTAAGCACATGTTGGAGAGGTGAAACCAGTCAGAGCAGCTGGTGAGATGGAACATGTTGAATTTATGACACAATTAAAGACTGTAGACCCTCGCGCACACAGAACCAACAATCCGTCTCTAAAAAGAATAAAAATTTAAATCTGAATGAAAATTTGTCGCATTTTCGAAAAATATCCCATTCTGTTCATCCAGTCGTCTTCAGATTATAGAACAGCTGCTCTGATTGGAGCATTAATTGTGATTTCTGAGACTCAGGAATCCTGCAGGGACACTTGTGCGTAATGCGCTGGATGAGCTGCAGCTCAGCCAGCAGGCAAACTCCGGATGAATGGGAGAGAGTTTTTAGAGATTTCTAGATAATGACTGGACCATCGATCAGCTGATAGATTCATTAGAGCATCCTATGGATCAACTGGGTCCAGTATTAGATCAACAGAACCATCAGAACCAGTAAAACCCGGTGTCACCGGCCGTTCTGGGGTTTCAACCAGCGATTATTTTATCCAGCAGGTTGACTGTTTGATAGGATGAACAACATGACGTGTCTTCCCCTTTGGATTCCATTAAATGATGTCATTAAACGTTTCTTAGATCTTCACCATCTCTCTGTCAGACTGACAGCAGACGCTGCAGCGAGACGTCTCTCGGAGCACTTCCGTGTTCGTGATTCGTCACATTTCACCTCCTAATAAAACATTTTTCCGTTCTTCCACTTCACCACAAGCACCTGGAGTTTCAGCCTCTGTAAAATTACGCTTCCTAAACCTCTCCGTTGTCACGATTTACTGTTAAAAGCCAGAAACCCACCGGCTTATGCAGATGGAATTATTCATGAGGTCCTTAGCATTGACCGTATATGGTAGAATGTGGTGTGTAGGAGGAGGGTTCTGACCCAGAAACAGCTGAGACCAGTTCTAGGTCTGAGAGCGATTTATAAAGCAGAACTACGTGGATCTGTGCGTCCGCAGGGTTTTAGAAATCGGAAAGGGAATTTGCGTACCTGAAATTGTTTGGCTGAGCTTAAAGCAAGTTTTAGTCAGGATTCTACGTGAAGTTTTATAAATGAGCACCCTGGTGATGAAGTAAGTTTACTAAACCTGAAGAATTTAATGTGGAATATTCCTGTTGTTGGGTTCCTGAAGTCCAAAACACTAAACCTAAGATCCACTCCAATTTAATGATGAGACTGAATTGGTCCTATGATGCAGCTCCACCCCTTTCAGATGAACTGGTCCAGGATCATAAATCCTTGTTTGACTGATATAGTCAAAAACAGCTAGGGTTCCCTAGTAGCATATTGATTTAGTTAGACAAACCTTACCTTACAGATGAGGTCTCTCAGAGAACCGCTGTCGCTGAATGGTCTGATGAGCAGAGCTGAAGATTCACTGGTACTCGAGAACAACAACGGACTGAGATATGGAGTCTGAAAAAAGGAGATGTGATGTTTTAAACATAATAATATTAACCACTATAGTCAGAAGCTTATTATTATAGTTATAAACGTAACTATTTTATAGAGTTAATGTTATTAAGTCTTATATAGGGTTCCTACAGGTTTCTTCAAGTCAAATTCAAGTCTTTATAAGACCTTTTTAAGACCATTTATATAAAAAATGTAAACAGTTCACAGGTGTTGGTTCCACTGACAAAGATACAATTCTTGACCTTGTGTTTATTTATTTCTGTGTTCATTACATTATTGTTTTTACATTAGCTATACTTTTAATATTACTTATTCAATGCTGGCAGCTAGCTGACTAATGTTGACAGGGTGAAACATCCCAGCGATGGAAGGAGTTTGTTCTCCTTTGACAGAGTTCATGTGCCTGGTCAACTCGAAAGAAGACTCTTTAAAGGTGCTAGAGCGGACTCAGACCTCAGACCCAGTTCAGTCCGGACCATGGGCAAATCCGGGCCCCGGTAAGTAAGTAAGTAAGTAAATAAGTAAGTAAAGTTTATTTCTAGAGCACCTTTCACAGAAAACAGAATCAAACATGATCAAACAAATAAAATCAATAAAACAAACAAAATATCATTACAAATCAAAATCATTAAACAACAACAAGAGAACACAAAATAGTTCTTTAAAAGCAGTTTTGAATAATTGGGTCTTCAGCTGCTTTTTAAAGGAGTCCAGACTGTCTATACAGCGTCAGACTAAAGAAGGTCCCCGTGCAGGGTTAGGGTTAACCAGCTATAAATATATTGTGATAATTAAACTAGTTCAGACTTAGTCACAGACGCCATCTTCATTTACATTTTCATAATGACCTCATACCCTTGATTTAAAACATTTAAAAATATATTTAATGACCTTGATTCTTTCCATAATTTCACTCCATTTACAGAATTACTCAATTCCTTCTCTTTGGTTCTAATCAGGGTTTTTAAAGACTTCAGTTCCTTTTAAATGATCCTGATTTGCTCTTTTTAAAACAATTCCTGAATGTTTATTGGTCAGATATTTTATTAGCTTTGTACATCATTTGAAATATTTTCCTACAATATTGAACATCTAGCCTAGGCCAAAGATCTAGAGACCAAACAACAGGAGGTCCACCTGAGGGACAGGTGTCCACCTGAGGGACAGGTATCTACAATGGAGGATCGTCCATCAGACATTTAGACATAAAATGTTCAGGTTGAGACGTTCCTGAGGAACATGAAGTTAAAACATTTGATTTGATCTTCAAATGTTTGAAGGTTTGCCTTCAGCTGATCGAAGCTCTGTTTCAGTAGGTTACCCATGTGGTACGATTCAGCTTCAGATAAAGAACTTTGTGTTTACTAGATTAATAATGAACCCTTTAGGAGTCAATATTTCTTATATGGACAGAGATATTTAAGTGAACCTATAAAACAGTAATGTGCTTAAAAATTTGGGTGCACCTAACTTTTGTCAAGATTCAAAGATTTACGTATCATCATATGGGCAGTAAAGAAACACGTTTCCCGCACAATGAAATTCTTAGTTTGGAGACCATACTGGATGTCAAAACACAAAATATGTACTGTACATATAAGCATAAAAAATATATGAAAAGAAGATTAGGTAAGAAAAACTAGAGTTCAAGATTTCTAAAGATATAACAGATATGAAGTTAAGCTTTACAAGAATGAACACACTGCACATTATTATGCAGTAGTGTACTAGATTGCTGTTTGTACAACAGTCAGTTTTACGATTGTGCAAATAGATTCAAGTAAGGCATGTGCAGAAGATAATTGTTGATACAACCAGTAGAAGAGATCAGTTACTGTACAACGATGAGAAATGATGCACCTCAGAAAAAAAGGTTGGTGCACCAGTGCAACCAGAAGTTAGTCCAGAGCCCTGCACAGTATGCACACTACAGTAAAACACAAACTGCACACATCTCTCAATGCACTCTTATACCGAGAACAAATGATTTGATAGAATAAGTGTTCTTTTTGAAATTACACTGACACAAACATGTTTTGAAGATATTTCTTGTTATTGTGTTTTCATCATAAGCACCTTGTCAGTGTGTTTAAAAATGATAAGATAATAATAATAATAATAATGATAATAATAACAATAACAATACATCCTGATCAGACGGGTTTCATTAAAGGAAGACACTCGTCCACAAACTCACGTAGATTACTTAGTTTAATAGATTACTCTAACAGTAAAAACATTGAAACTAATATTTTATCTCTAGATGCAGAAAAAGCTTTTGACAGAGTAAACTGGACATTTTTATTTTTAACTCTGCTTAAATTTGGTTTTGGAAACTCTTTCATAAAGTGGTTAAAAATCTTATCCAGTTCTCCAACAGCTCGTGTCAGGACAAACGACCGGACATCAGCCAGCTTCTGTCTTCAGAGGGGGACCAGGCAGGGACGTCCACTCTCCCCCTCACTGTTTGCTGTTTTTATTGAACCGCTAGCAGCAGCAATCAGGCAAAGTAAAGATATTAAAGGAATAAAATGTAAAGACATAGAACATAAAATCAGTTGCTTCTTAAAGTAATGAGACACATAGAACTTGACTTTAAAGGCAGAGAGCTGATGATGTTTAAACTGTTTGAAATATAAATGTAACTCAGTCTTCTCAATGTGTCAGCCTTGAAAAGCTGAAAAAGAAAAGTTATAACCATTAGAACTTCAGTGGTTTCCTATCAGACACTGTAGTTTAGTGGTTAGTGACACTGACTTCAGAGCAAGAGGGTCTGGGTTCGATCCCTGGCCCTGGGGGGCCGGACACACGTGGCCCGTGGGCTGCCAGTTGACGATCCCTGATATATAAGTTACTATCTAAAATATATAGGTTACTGTCTAAAGTAGATGACTCGATATCTCTTCCTATAGCTAAGTGGGAGGCGGACCTATCAGTCAGTTATGACCAAAACTTCTGGTCTCAGACATGTTTAAAATCTTTTAGAATGACTAGAAACCCCAGTTTACAATGAATCCAATATAAAATCCTACATAGAGTTCACTATACAGGTCAGGATGTTCAGGATGGGTTATGCACCATCTGAAACCTGCACAAGCTGCACAGACAACACCCCTGACACCTATATTCATGCACTTTGGTTTTGTCCACCTGTGCAGAGATTTTGGTCCCGGATATGTGAAGATCTGTCAAAGTGTCTGAAATGTAATATTCCAGCTTCCCCTCCAGTTTGCTTACTGGGAGATTTAGATGATGTCATCACAGAGATGAATTCAGCTCACATGGTTCTAACGGCCCTATGCATCGCTAAGAAAACGATCCTCATAAACTGGAAAAACAAAAATAATCTCAGTTTGAACCAGTATAGGAATCTGTTGTTGGACTATATTAACCTTGAGACGACCTCTGCCTCCGCTCCTAAAAAATCTCTCTGGGTGAGGATGAGGGGGGCCCTCGCCTGTATCCTCCGGGGCGGTGTGGTGGGTGTGGGGGTGTGTGTGGGTTTGGGGCATATGGGGGTTTCCTGGGGCTGGGCTCGTTGGGGGGTCTAACATCGGGGCTACCTCTCCTGCCAGGATGGCGTTTTGGTTGCCTCAGGGTGTCCTCCTGGCAGCCGTGTCTGGGGAGCTCTGCGGCGGTGGCTGCAGGTAGCTGCTGGGTGGCTGGGTCATTCCTGGGGGGTCTGGGGGCTTGGGTTCTGGGGCGGGTCGTCCCTGGGTGGGAAACCCGAGGGCTTGGGTTACGCTTGGCGCGTTGCTGGTGGGGGGGCTGGTGTCTATCCTGGTTCCTGGCTCTGGGGCCTTTGGTGCGCTGGTGGGCCTTGGTACCACCTAGCCATGTGGGGCTGATTCCATCAGCACTGGGGGGGGAGTAGTCTTGGGTCTGGAGGGGGGAGGGGGACTTCGCCTGGGTGTCTATGTCCTGTTTAAGTTTGTACTATGTGCGTGGTTGGGGGGGGACGGCCGTGGACTCCATGGCGCCGTGTGGGGCTGCTGCTGTGGACCTGGATAGATGGGCCCACGATCTCCCTGCCCTGGGTGGTTTTGGGGGAACGGGGGTGCCTATTGGGGCCAGCGGGGGAGCTGGCTCCCTGGGAGGGCTTGTCCCCCCAGTCTTGCCTCCCCATCCCCGGACTTTTCCCTCCCTCTGCTCCGTCACGTCACCACTCACACAGGGCTTTGGGTTACAGGTACGTCACGGTGTGGAACACCATCTCTGCAGTCCTGTGGCCCAACTTTAATGCACAATCTAAACACTTCCACTCAGGACATTCTTACATTATGCATCTAGGGTCTTTAGAGTGAGTACACCAAGTGATATCCGGGGGAGGGGGGGTCTTGCCGGCTAACCTTTCCTCCAGTGTCATTGCCCACCTCCATGTTGCATTTAGACATTTAGGGTCCAGGGCGGGGGATGGCGTGCTGCACCTCGGCATTGGGTGGTGCCTTCTTCGCCGGCGTATTGGGGGTCTGGGGCTGGGGGCGTCTGCCTGCTCTCCCCCTGTGGCGGCCTGGTGGATCTGGGCCCCCTGGTGTAATCGGGCCTCTGCTGGAGTCAGTTCGCCCCTGGGTCTCGGGTCTCTGGGTCCGGGCTGGATCTGCCCTGGCGGTGCCTGTGAGCCCCTCTCCACGGCCCCCAGGGGCCCTAATGCGGTGACTGCCGGGGGGCCCACGTGGGGTGAGCCTCTGCGCCCTCTGGGGGAGAGTTTAGCGACTGCCCTGATGGCGATCTCCCTGGGGTGTCCGTGCCCTGGGTGTCCTCTGGACGTCTGGGGCCTGGACCTCCTCCGCGTCCTCCGTGGGCCTTGGGGGCGGGTCTGTGGCTCCTCTAACTTATTATTGAATGTTTCAATAGAGAAACCTTACATAAACAAGCGCGCATATATACACACAGGTGATCACAAGGTGCTCACATAAAGACGACTCAGGTGTTTTCAGACACATGGACTGGGGCTGTGGTTGGCACTGAACTCATCCTGAATCAGTCTTTACCGTAGACGTTCTAACAGCTGTTGTATCTTTTCTCCTGTTTTGTTTGTTTGTGTTTTATTTACAGGTCTAAAAGTGGATTCTTCACCTCTCTTGTTCTCTTCTTTTTCTGTTTACTCCCCCCCCTCTTCTTTCTGTACCCTTCCCTTCCCTTCAGGCTCCGTGTCCATTGGGATTCAAATCAACCATAAAAATGTTCTAATAAAGATTTTAAAGTTATATTTAACTCTAAGTCAGGAGGAGCGTTAGAGCAGGGCTTGTTCCTGGTACACAGACATTATTCTGTTTGCTCCACAGCCGGACAGGACACGGGGTTAGAAATAAATAAATAAAATAAAAAATTTTTAATAAAAAATTATTAGAAGTAATTTTGGCTTTTAGACTGTAACAGGATTTTTCTGCTGGTGCTACAAAACCTGACACCTCTGTAGCTCCAGTGCTAAGAGCTGTTAACGTACAGCCCTGACACAGGTAAGCGTCTGTAAAACCACTGCATGGCGATCATGTTTCAGCTCAAACAGTTAATTTAACTAACTGATGGAGCGAGCAGCTTCTCACTTCTTAAATGTGTCAAAAGACGTTTCATCACAGGAAAAAGGCCAGAGATCCCCAAAGCTACTAAAGCTGGGTTAAACTAACCCTGGAAGGCTGGTGGTAACGTCATCTGTTGGACACTCCACTCCAGCTTTTAACCCATCATCATTTTCAGATGGAAATTCATTCAAAGAGTTCTAGAAAGTGTGATTCTGTGGAAGCCATTAAAAGATTAAATGAGCATTTCCAGACTTTTTAGTAAACTTCCTACATAAATCAGAGTTTGGATCACGGTCTGCTGCAGCTGATCGAGGTTCTTATTGACAAAGAAATTAACTCACTTATCACCTCTTTTAAGGTCACAACAAAACATCACTGCAGCATTCACATGTGGTCTCAGGATCATGTGTTAAAGCAGCCTAGAGTGGAACAAGAGCATTTATTTACCATCCTGATGCTGATAATACACAAAAAATGATGAGTACGTACGGAGAGGCTGGTCAGTAGCTTCAGGGCTGCCTGCAGGTCTCTGTCAGAAAGGAACTTCTCTGGACCCAGATCCACCTACGCAGAAACAGAGTCGGCCGCTTTTCAGTGACGGTTCAGTCAAACCAGGCTTCAGGTAGCAAGATTCAACAACGATATACAGTGGGGTGTGAAAGTTTGAGCAGCCTTCTTTATCTTCATGGTTTTCCTTTATAAATCAGTAGCTGCTGCTAGAAAATATCCCTGAAGAGTCGGTTAGACTCTGAAGAGTCGGTTAGACTCTTCAGGGTCTAACCCTGAAGAGTCTAACCGACTCTCCAGGGTTAGACCCTGAACACTAAGACGGTTAGACCCCCCCCCCCGAGAGGACTACTATGGTTTTAACATGTTTACAACGTAGGAACTCGTGAATGGCTTCAAAAGGATCAACAGATGTTGGAGGGGCGGAAGAAAACGGTGGAAGAAGGAAAAGAAAGAGAGAGAGAGAGAGAGAGAGAGAAAGAGAGAGAGAGAGAGAGAGAGAGAGAGAGAGAGAGAGAGAGAAAGAGAGAGAGAGAGAAAGAGAGAGAGAGAGAGAGAGAGAGAAAGAGAGAGAGAGAGAAAGAGAGCGAGAGAGAGAGAGAGAAAGAGAGAGAGAGAGAAAGAGAGCGAGAGAGAGAGAGCGAGAGACTGATGCTTAAAGGGAGACTCCAGAAAGTGATTTTTTTCCGTTTCCATATTCCTCGTAGTTAGATCAGTGGGTCAGAACCAGTCCAGCTGTTATCCTGATCCAGCAGGACTCCTTTAGCATTAGCTTAGCGTAAAACACTGTAAGTGAATGGTAACAACTAGCATTGTGAGAAAAAGTCCTTAAACTCCCTCAGTAGTGATACTAGTGATACTAACTCTGACTTGTGACCTCAGTAAACAGATCGACTGGAAGTGAAAATAAAAAGTAACACGAAGGAATCACAGGAACTACTTTAGACTGGGGACTACTTTATGACAAAGAACAGCTGTAAGCCTCCCCTGAACGGAGCAAGGACATGACTCAGCGTCTCCAAAGAGACCTACTGTCTACTGGACTAAACCTGGTAATGATTTTTGAAGATAATCTCTGAGCAGCTCCTGACTTTGTGTTAGTTTTCATCATGTGAGGTTTGAAACAACGTTCTGATACGCGTTTACAGAAGTAAGTCTCCTTGGAGCCACCGTGTCATGTTCTTGCTCCGTTCAGCGGAGGCTTACAGCTGTGCTTTGTCATAAAGTAGTCCCCAGATGACTTAGTTTCCTTTTATAATGATGTCTTAATGAAGTTGCTAAACTCGGTTGCCCCATTGAAATCCAGAATGGTCTCATTTTCACACTCAGCTCCCGGCTCACACCTGCTCTACGTACCATGGAGGCTAAGGGACGGCAACTGGAGCGCCTCTAGAAAAGACCTGGTCTAGATGAACACATGGATCTGTATGTGTGTCACATGCATCTCTATAAAGACAGTATCCGACAAGCTAAAACTAACTATTACACTATATTAATCTCCTCTAATAAAGGAAACTCTAGAACTCTTTTCTCATTACTGAAGTCTCTCTCTGGTCCTCCTGACTCCTTGCCCTCTCACTGCTACTCTAGATTACATGTAGATTAGATTTCTTTAATGACCACGCAGCAAGCTGGTGGAATGTGTTGCCAGTATACAAAGCAGGTTCCAACAATACATATATATGACACCAAAACACAGACAAACACATAACTTTACAGAAAATGAGTAGTCCAGCCTAGCGGTCCTCCTGATTTAGAATCCTTATGGCAGACTTTGGGATAAAGCTGTTCTTGAAGCGATTGACCTGTATCGTCCACCTGGGGGCAGTAGTTGCTGGTGAGAGGAGTCAGAAATAATCTGTGTGCACACTGTAGTGTCCGTCTGTGATGAAGCAGATCCAGGGAGGGGAGAGATGTTCCGGTTATTTTGTAGTTTATTTCTGGAGATTATCCAGTGCGCTGTACCAAACTGTAATGGATGATGTGAGAATGCTTTCAATGATGCCTGTGTAAAACTGGCGTAAAAGATGGGGACGGACCTTAAACTTTTTTAACTGCCTGAGATGGAAGAGTCTTTGTTGAGCTTTCTTGTGGATATGGTCTGTGTTTATTTTCCATTTGAGGTTATTGCAGATGTATCTGAGGTGGAGATGGACATGTCTTTGATGTACACCGGGGGTTTGAGGAGGGACGATGTCTCAGATCAATGATGAGTTCTTTTGTTTTTGATGTGTTCAATAGAAGATCATGGTCCTCTGATGAGTTTTGTAACTCACCGTTATCATTTTTTAATGAAAAGATTCTGAAATTCTCCAGGGTCTGGGTTCCTCTTCCAATGTCGACGTCCCTGTTGAGTATTTTCCTCTGACGTCCACTTTATCGGAGTTTCAACTTCCATCGACCTCTGAGATTGCGGACCTTATTCACAGCTCCAAACCTTCAACCTGTCATCTTGATCCCATCCCTACTGCTTTACTTAAGACCTCCGTTTCATCATTGCTTCCACTAATAGTTTCTATTATTCATTCCTCTCTTTCTGCTGGCATAGTTCATCAGTCACTGAAGTCTGCTGTAGTCTGCCCTATATTGAAGAAGCCTGGTTCTGATCCGACCGACATAAATAACTTCCGTCCCATCTCTAATCTTCCTTTTCTTTCTAAAATCCTGGAGAAATCTGTAGTTTCACAGCTCCGTGCTCATCTAGCTAACAATAACCTATTTGAGCAGTTCCAGTCAGGTTTCCGCCCCCATCACAGCACTGAATCTGCCCTCATTAAAATAACCAATGATTTACTGATGGCAGCTGATTCCGGTCTAGTCTCCATCCTGGTTCTTTTAGATCTGAGTGATGCATTCGACACAATCTCTCACTCCACCCTGTTGGCCAGGCTGGCGTCTCTGGGCGTCTCTGGGCGTCTCTGGCACTGAGCTTCACTTTATCACTTTATTATAGAAGTCCCCGTAGGGAGATTTGTCTTGCAGACAGGTGAACATGAAACACAATCCCAGACACAATTAGCAAAAAAACAATAAAAGCATTTAAAAACATTTTGAAAATACTTCACTGATAGGACTCATTTCATTCAGCTAAAAACTTTCACTTCCTCCTCGTCTCGTGTGTCTACTGGGGTTCCTCAAGGTTCTGTTCTTGGCCCTCTTCTTTTTATTGTGTATCTGCTTCCCCTTGGGGCCATCTTCAGGAAATTCAATCTCATGTTTCATTGTTACGCCGATGATACTCAGCTTTATGTTTCCACCTCTCCGTCTGCTCTTCTTCCACCAGCTGCTCTCATTGACTGTTTGACTGAACTCAGGTCTCGGTTCTCTAAGAACTTCCTCCAGCTGAACACTAAGAAAACTGAGGTTCTCCTCATGGGGACAAAATCTGTCCTGGGGAAGACTGGCAGCTTCTCCTTAACCTGTGAGAATCCCTCCGTTTCCTGTTGGGCTCAGGTTCAGAGCCTTGGTGTTCTGTTGGACAGCACGCTGTCTTTTCAGGCTCGTATTAACTCAATCAGCCTTTTTCCATCTCCGTAATATAAACCGTCTCCGTCCCTCTCTCTGAACATGCTGCAGCTGTCTTAGTGAACAGTCAGGTCACCTCACCACTGGACTACTGTAGTTCTCTTCTCTTCGGACTACCACAGAAATCTCTACATAAACTTCAGTTAGTTCAGAACGCTGCGGCTCGTATGGTCACGAGAACACCCGTTACTGATCACATGACTCCTGTCATTCCACAGCTTCACTGGCTGCCGATAACATTTAGGATAACTCATAAACTGCTTCTCCTCACATTCAAGGCTCTGCATGACCTCACTCCTTCTCACATCTTCCAACTCGTCAGAGTCTCTGTTCCCTCTCGATGCCTCCGCTCCTCAGTGTCTCTAAATCTGTCCAATCCTCCTGCTAGACGGAGCACCATGGGAACAGAGCCTTCAGTAGATCAGCCCGTCGCTCTGGAACTCTCTCCAGCTGACCTTAAAACATCACAACTCTCCCACTCTTTAAAACCAGGCTGAAAACTCACCTGTTTAAATGAGCATACTCACTGTAACTGGGAGTCATGGAGGACTTTTCACTGGTTCTGTTTTAAGCTGATGGTTTTATTGTCTGTGTGCTTTTATACTGTTATTTTTAACTTGTTACATTTATTGTGTTTTATTGTGATTTTCTATTGTACGGTGACCTTGGGTGTCAGAAAGGCGCCTAAAATAAAAATTATTATTATTATTATTATTATTTATTATTATTATTATTATTTATTATTATTATTATTTATTATTATTATTATTATTTATTATTATTATTATGGGCAAAAACTAACTGACCGGGACATCTCTAATAATTTTGTTCTAATGTTGAGAAGCTCAGAGTTTTACTCACCCAGCTCAGCAGGTGGCGCTCTTTAGGCTGCTCTTTGCTTTTGATGAGAAAATATTTCTTCCTGATTCTCCAACCTGGAAACACAATTTTCTGTCAGCAAAAACCAGAAAAGCAGGAAGTCAGAAACCAGACCAAGTTAGGCGTTCTGGTTCTGGTCTAGGTCCGGTCTAGGTTTCTGGATCTGGTTCTGGGGTTCTTCCCTAACCACACACACATTCACTCACTGGTGGTTAGGGGTGTGCCGATTCACTAAAAATCGATTAGTCGTGATTTAAAATGCTCCAAATCGATTCCGATTCATAAGTGTTCAAAATCGATTATTTATATTGAGTTTTATTTATTTAAAATGATGGGAACATAAAATGCCGCCCGGACATTTTTTGGGGACGGACCGCCGGAAACAAGATGGCTTCCGCTTGTAGATCAACAGCGCGAAATTCATTCAGTAGGTTTAAGGCAGGCATCTGGAAATGTTTTAGTTTTTATAATAACATGAACGGAAAAGGCCTGAGAAGATTTATTCCCTGTTACGTGAAGAAAAGTAAAATATAATGATACGAACGAGCGTCAGCGTTTCCCCGTTAACGCTGCGGGTACGAGGAGACGAACCATCAGCTGTTGCTCCAAACAGTGACTATTTAAGGAAGGATTCAAACTTTACTCAGCTCCAAAAGGGAAAAGGATTTCCATCCATGTGATCTGTTAAAGCAGCACTCCGGAGGATTTCATCAGGAGAGCAAGTTTTGAATCTAGCGTCCAAAGGCTCCTCCTCAAAACATCTCGACACGCGCGTCCGGTCACGTGTGCGCGCGTGCACGCGGCGCACATACTTTGGACATGAACTGTACCGCTCAGTGTGTAGGGTTTAATCACTCACAGTTCACAATCTCATTCCAACACTACGAGGGTCTGAAGAGCCCTCTCTGTCCCTGCTGCTTCTGATATTAGCTCTGTTAGCAGAGAGCTGCTGCTGGACTCTGAAGCTGAACTTGACTCGGCCCTGGATGAACTTTCTGACCAAAATAAACGCGTAACCCTGTCAAGCCTTGCCATTCTGTGAGGTGAAAGGTTTAAAAATAAAAATAAATCCATCTTTAGCTGGAGAATGGGTAGGTTTTTAGTAGAAATGAGCCGTGAGGCTGAGACGGCAGAGAAACACACGGAGCGTCCTGTACGACAGCGCCCCCTACTGGTACAGGTTTGGTCGATGCGCGTGCATGTTGAGAGAATGCAGACATTTGAATTTCATTGGCTGAAAAATGTCGGCGGCAAGAAATAATGGAAAGGGGTCTCTAGGAGGAAGGAGGGTCTTCATCAGAATGACAGATGTTGTGGAACTCAACCCATAGATCAGAGTTTAGACCTGAAATATCATTTAGAACATTTAGAACACTTTGATACAGAGAAAAATAATCCAGAGAGCCGCTTTAACAACCAGGACTTTCTGCTGTGATGCGGACGCTGGAGTCCAGGTAAGAACTTCTTAGACAGGAAGTTGTAAGTTTCCCGTCCTGAGGCTGATGGCAGCAGTGATGATGAGAGGCTGTAGGAACATTTACTGCTGATTTTCTCTTCTATATCCTGGTATTATTAGTTTACATTTATTTGATCAGTTTAACTGTTATTTCAAAACATTTCCACCAGTGTTGTTAGAGTCACTGTTAGTGAATTTGTTAAAACTACTTTAATTGTGGGGAAATATATTTAATTTGATGGATTTAAATCTGGATATATTTTTTTATTGTTGCTGAATCGGTGAGATCTTGTATTTTTCAAAAGAAATAATCTAGAGCTGCTGGTACAAAAACTGTGAACGTTGTAAAGGATTTAGGTTAAAGGAAGTTTAACTGATCACCAGAGGAACTTTTCCCCTGCAGATGTCAGCTTTTTGTAGGATTTTATTTTTCTAATTACTCTGATAAAGTAAATATTTTACACTTTAGTCGTCAAAGGAGCATCTTTGTTGTTGTCTTGTTTCTATTTCTAACTCACTAGGAAACATCATTTGGACGTGTTGGTGTTATTTGTGGTTTCACTAAAATAAAACATATTTCATTAAATTGTTTACATACCTCAATTAATGGAAACTAAATAGATTTAAAAGGAGAAAATAGTTATTCAAGGAAATGAAGAAAAAAATCCTAAATGGGGAAAAAAATGAAACAAAAAATGTAAAAATTGTTTTAAAATCGAATCGTAATCGAGTGGCACCCAAGATTGCACCCCCCTACTGGTGGTGATAAACCACATTGTGGCCTCAGCTGTCCTGGGACACTCTGACAGAGGCGGGGGTGCTGTGCACCGGCGCCCTCCAAGTCCCCCTGACCACCACCAGTAGACAAGTTGGGAGAAGCGTCTCCAAGGACACAACGACAATCTAACCCAGCTGGAGCTGGGGATTGAACCAGAGACCTTCCGGTTGCCAGACCGGACACTTCACCAACTGAGCTACACGCCGCCTTATTTAATGATCTTAAGGGCTTACCGATGTCTTTGAGCGGTTCCAAGACCTCCCACTTGGGATCCGACCTGAAGAACATGGATACCTGCTGCAAGGCCATTTCTGAAGAAACCAGTTCAGAAAGAATTTGTCAAAAAACAAACAGCACGAACCCTGACCCTGACCCTGAATGAGCTCCTAAAGCTCGTCAGGTGTTTCTAATTTACACATGAATCATCATCTGTTAGTGAGCAGCCATCAACAGGTTTCTGTTTCTGAACCCAGACTGAAGAGAAGCAGGAGGTCAAGTTAGCATCTCTGACACTAACCAACACGTTGATGTGTGCTGGAAACAGAACCTGCTGGTCATTCGAGCAGGTCAAGTCCTGAATTCCTTTCTGCACTGATATGAATCCTGTTGTGTTCGTAAGCTGTTAGCTTGAAAGCAGCAGACTGGCCTTTTGAAACGATTATTAATGAACCATCTGTAAGAATGTGTCAACAAACCTGTGTAGTTGGCAGAGTAGTTGTTGGGGTCCAGGAACTTCTTGACAATCAAGGAAGTGGAAATGAGGGGATGCTGGGTAATGGAGTCCAGATAGGCCTGCAGTCCTTTCTGCCTCTCTGCGATGAACTCTCTGTCCATGTTCCTGATCAGCTTTTTCGGAGGAAGAGGCAGACTGACACCGCACGCCTTTAAACACACAGTCAGTTCTGTTCAGGACGCTTCCATGAGTCAATTCATTCAGTTTAGTGGGGCTACTGTGGGTCAGGGGAGGAGAGGTCGTCCACTGATCGGGGGTCAGGGTTCAAGCCCAGGCACAAGCCATGTGTCAGAGAATTCTTGGGAAAAATACTGAACCCCCACCTGCCTCCCAGGCACCGTGAAGTGGCTGCTGCTCCTCGGGGACAGGTCAGACCAGTTCCAATACTTTTTAATGTGCTATATGCACGTGGCCACAAATCACTTCCCCTAAATACTAAAATCATTTCCTGTTTCCAATTTTTTGTAATGTCCAACATCACAAATACAAAGATAAGTGAAGCTGAGCGTAGAGTGAGGTTTCCACCGGTCTGATGACTGAACACACCAAAGAAACTAACATCCTGTCACTGAAAGCAAAGCAGACGATGTGCTGTGGACTGAAACATAGATGTCCAACATGTTGAAGGTCCTACAGAACTCATAACTAACATCCTGGTCCTGTGCTCTGGTTCTTGTCCTGAACTCATGAGAACTGTCCAAGTTCCAGACTTTCTCACTGTCTTTCAAAAGGTTGGGAATTCTGCACAGTATTGTGCTTTCTTTTGTTAAACTTAATAGGATAAGGGTTTCCCCATCTCCAATCCTGCATCTGAAGCTGAAATCTCCTGAATCTTCTGGTTAGAATAAATCTCAGGTCAAAGCAGAAGATAGACATGAACGAGCTCAGATGGCATCAGGAATTAGACATAGCCCTGGAGATGATCTCTCTAGGAGGAGCAAAATAGCCAAAACCAATACTTGTCCCTCCTGCTGCTGCTGTTACTGAATCTATACGTCTGATGAAGATGAGGGTTTGTTCTTTAATTAGTCATCACTTCAGCAGCTCTTCCTGTGATCATAACCCGACGACACCATGTGATCGCCTATTAGCAGTGTAGGGAACTAAACTTTAAACTCTGGACCAGAGGTCAAGCCTTGGTTTCTGTCCTGGTGGTCAAAGGAACATGCAGAACCCAGACACAAAGCCTTAGGTTTACATTTACAGTCTCCCTTCCTGCTGAACTGACCTTCTCACCAAGATGAGAGCTCGTTCCCCAGGCGGTTCTCTGATGGATGGATTTCTACAGGAGCAGAACCACAACTCTACTGGTGAACATCCAGGGAGCAGACATTGAGATAGTAGACTAAGTACCTGGGTCTTCACCTGAAGCCTAACCTGGACTGGAGTCACACTGATGCTCTTTACAGGGTTACACCACCCAGTGTGATGTTCAACCCTAAAATAAAGGATGTTCTGTTCTAATCTGGACTTGAATCATAAATTCACTTGAAGCTAGTGGTGATGGATGGTTGTGGGTCTGCTCATTTCTCACCTCTTCTCTTACTGACAAACATGTTGTGTGTGGTGGGTGGGGCGGCCTGATCATCCCCCCAGTATGAAAGGAACCATCTCCTGGGTCTGGGTCTGGTCCCCGGACCTGGGAGTGTAGCGTATGAATGAGGAGTGAGAGTGGGTGAACAGCATCTACTGTGTGTCTCGGTATGTTCGCTAGGGCTGTGTGTGGATGAGGGTGACTGTATCTGTGAGAGACGGTTTATCTGTCAGGTTGGGTCTTAGGGTTAAGGTTAGGTGGAGGGAGTGTTACCCGCCCTCAGAGAGGAAGGGGGAGCACGTCCATCTTGTTCCCAAACCTCTCGGGTTTTTTGACGTGGCATTTCTGCCAGTCCTTCTGTGCCGGACTACGGTCCATCCTTCATCCTCCATATTCTCTTTTTTTGTTTTGTTTTTTATTGTTGGTTTTTGTTTTTTGTGTTTTTTTTATGAAAGAAAATGTTTTAATAAACCAAGAAAACCAATTAAAATCAACCAAATAAAAGAAAACATTTTTTTAAATGTTCATGTAAAAAGAACCGATGAATTGTGTGCTCAAATGCGGCGACGTTTCGACCTGTATTAGCTCTTCTTCAGGCCAAATCAAGCACACAAATAAAGTTTGGGGCTTTAGAATAACAGAGGTGTTGTCGGGTTAGGGTTGAGGTTCAGCATCTTACCCAAGGATACCTTGTCCTGCTGGAACTGGGGATTAGGGTTAGGGTTAGACCTTCTGATCAGCAGACACCTGTCCTTACCTGCTAAGTCATGGCTGCCCCCAAAGGGACAATTAGAAGGCCGTGCTAATGGTACATGTAGCTGCTAGCCATCAATATGCAGTAGAAGGAACTATTAGCAGGCCGTGCCTAAACTTTACCTGAAAAGGATCAAATGTTGAATGTTGAACTCATGAGCTAACATTTATGGATTCCTTTGTCTCACATAAGATCTGAGAATGTGTCATTCAGTCACTGTTTCATAAAGAGCTGTGCATCAAAGTCCAGGTCACTAATCAGGCTTTACATCTAGATTAAATCAACACCTAATAGTTTTTAGTGGAGAGAAGTGACTTCAGCTTCTATGTGACTTTAAAAAATGACAGATTTTAGACGGAAAAGGTGGAAACTCACCATCAAGCTGCTGTTTAGGATGTCAAAGTCACTATAGCGACGAATCACCTGCAAATAAAACCATGTTACAGTCAGAGACCTGCAGCCCCGAGATGTCTGGGTTAGGGGTTTAGTGGGAATCGGGTAATTCAGCAGGATGAATTTATCATTTATAATAAAGCCATGTTCAGTGAGGTATACAAATCCTTCTTTCCTGGCTCTCGAGGAGAACGGTCACTTTTTTCTCCTCTCCCTTCCTCCCTGGTCTTCCTGCTGTCTTTGTCTTGTCGTATCTATCTGGAAGCGCCCTCCTGCACTCCCCTCTGAATTATGAATGTGATCAGCTGGTCGATCAATTCAATTGACAAGTTATTTTTCCACTTCTCGAACGGCGGAGGGAGCGCCGACATGCCTCTATTCATCGCACCCGACCGGGTACATGGACTTCTGGAGATGGAGATCATGTGCCTCGCTGCCTTACTTTGGACCGAGGACGAAGACGTTTATACGATTAGATTATGGTTACTGGATCTCTGCTGATTAGTGCGTGTGGATATCTGGGACACTTTTAGAGATGGTCCAACTGGCAAACCACCCGCTCTACTGAAGGAGTGTGTCGGGCTGGAGGAAGTCAGACATTGGCGCTGCAGGATCTGAATCGTAACACTGAAGATCTTAGCGGACTCAGGCACAACTTGGGATCAAACCTGGAGATAATCTCTTGCCCGGATTGAAGGGCATTATTATTATTACCCCTGATTTGGATTTTGGGGCATTTGACGACAAAAAGGTAGAAAACAAATTCATTCCTGCCTGCAGAAAAAACTCTGTTATCTGGAATCTGGCTCCCCAAACTGGCCTTGAAGGCTGAAGTTGATCAAACCCCCAGAGAGAGGACTGCAGCTGGAGAGCCCCCCCCTTTCTGTCCACATGGAACTGTGACCTTCAGTTCTCTGTGCTCACAGAACATCGTAACGAGAGACAATCACGGATGAAACCGGGGAAGGTCATGGTCTCCCTCACTGCAGACACAAACACTCTACTGATAGACAACATCTCCTCCCAGCTCAACGTTCTCCTCGCTTCCTGAAGCTCCTCCCCCAGAGGATGACTGCGCTGATGGCTGCACTCTGCTGGTTCCCTTGGAGATCCCGTCCCTCCCCACCTTCATCATGTGTGACCACGTTGTACTGTCTGAGTCTGTCTCTGCTCTGAATGTTAGTCAGGCGGTTTTTACCTGCTTCAAGTCTCTGGAATCCAATAAGAAGGGCGGAGGAAGGAATCATGGTTTTTTTTATCCTTACGCAACTTCCCTCCTGTTACCAACGTTCCCCCTCCTGTAAACGGTAACGCTTGAATTTGCACATGACCACAGTCAATCTATTCCTGTTTGTTTTATGTGTTCTATGTCTGATCTTGGAAAGATTGTACTGAAACGTAAATGTCATCGTATCAGGACCTTGGTTCAATGACAATGAAGTCATCTTGTATCTTGTAGACAAGCAGATCAAGTTAGCTAACATGGGTATAAAAGATTTGGACCCTGGTGCTCATAAAATCCACTCAAAATGGAGAAGAACCACTGAATATCCACTGTTTGGATCAGCTGTTACTAACCTAACAAGAACTACTAACCATGTCAGAACTTCCCTCAGAAACCCAGACCAGAACCTCCAGACCAGAAGAGCTCTGAGCTCATTTAACAACCTCTGATGGTTGATCAGGTCATCAGGATGAAACATTTTAACACTAAAACACCTTGATGTGTCATCAGAGGTCTGTCTTCTTTAAAGAGCAAGTAGCAGCTTAAACACTCCCTTAAACAAATGTTTACAGAAATAGAATAGAAACTTGTTCTGAATAAAAAATTGACACAAATTCAGCTTATTTAGGCTTTTGGATTCTTTTTTTTTTTTTTTAATTAAAATGTATTTCATTCAAATAAAAATAAAATGATAAAAAACAACAACAACAACAAAAAAATACATAACACAAGCAATTTGAATGAAAAGGAGCAGATAGAAGAACTTATCTTATAATTTCTGCCCCTTTTAAACAAAAGAAAATTATTAACACATTCTCAGTTCAAACTGTCAGATACGGTATACAGTTCATTTAAACAGTTATTTTCCAAATTACAGAGTAATCTTAGACTTTTATTTCATAACTTTTTAATATACTTGATTTAATATGCTTTCTGAATATGGTAAGTGACCGTGAGACTTTTATTTGCTTACTGAGGTTATTCCACAATTTTACACCATTTACTGAAATACTGCATTCCTTAATTATGGTTCTGAATCGAGGTTTTTAAAAGACCTCGACTCCTTTCAACATGTATTCACTGACTCTCTTTTGAAACATTTTTTGAATATTTGTTGGTAATGTACTTGTATTTGCTCTGTACATGGTTTGTAATATTTTCCAATCTACCAGGTCATGAAATGTCAGTATTTTATATTTGACGAATAATGGGTTAGAGGGTTCTCTATAGTGGCTGTTGTTAATTATCCTTAATGCTCTTTTCTGTAAAATGACCAAAGGTTGTGTATAAGTTTTGCATGTGGCTCCCCAGATTTCCAAACAATAAATGAAGTATGGTACAATCAGTGAGTTATACAGTGCTAACAATCCAGAGCTATTTAGTAGAAACTTGACTTTATATAATACAGTGATTATTATTTATATTTATAGCGAATTTTTGTGAGAATAGTCTATTTTTTCACCAAACTAGAAGTGACAACAGTTCAGGGAGACCGTTGGTTCTCTATGTAGAAAACTGATCCACTGATCACTGCTTGTGACGAGCAAAACAAACCCCAGAGTGACGTTATTTTATTACTTTATTACTACAGTGAGCGGTGATTTTATTACTACAGTGAGCGGTGATTTTATTACTTTATTACTACAGTGAGCGGTGATTTTATTACTATATTACTACAGTGAGCGGTGATTTTATTACTACAGTGAGCGGTGATTTTATTACTACAGTGAGCGGTGACTTTATTTCAACAGTGAGCGGTGATTTTATTACTACAGTGAGCGGTGATTTTATTACTACAGTGAGCGGTGATTTTATTACTACAGTGAGCGGTGATTTTATTACTTTATTACTACAGTGAGCGGTGATTTTATTACTTTATTACTACAGTGAGCGGTGATTTTATTACTTTATTACTACAGTGAGCGGTGATTTTATTACTTTATTACTACAGTGAGCGGTGATTTTATTACTTTATTACTATAGTGAGCAGTGATTTGATTACTTCATTGCTATAGGGAGCAGTGATTTGATTACTTCATTGCTATAGTGAGCAGTGATTTGATTACTTCATTGCTATAGTGAGCAGTGATTTGATTACTTCATTGCTATAGTGAGCAGTGATTTGATTACTTTATTGCTATAGGGAGCAGTGATTTGATTACTTTATTGCTATAGGGAGCAGTGATTTGATTACTTCATTGCTATAGGGAGCAGTGATTTGATTACTTCATTACTATAGGGAGCAGTGATTTGATTACTTCAATACTATAGGGAGCAGTGATTTGATTACTTCATTACTATAGTGAGCAGTGATTTGATTACTTCATTACTATAGGAAGCAGTGATTTTATTACTTTATTACTATAGGGAGCAGTGATTTTATTACTTCATTGCTATAGGGAGCAGTGATTTTATTACTTCATTGCTATAGTGAGCAGTGATTTGATTACTTCATTGCTATAGGGAGCAGTGATTTGATTACTTCATTGCTATAGGGAGCAGTGATTTTATTACTTCATTGCTATAGTGAGCAGTGATTTGATTACTTCATTACTATAGGGAGCAGTGATTTGATTACTTCATTGCTATAGGGAGCAGTGATTTGATTACTTCATTGCTATAGGGAGCAGTGATTTGATTACTTCATTGCTATAGGGAGCAGTGATTTGATTACTTCATTGCTATAGGGAGCAGTGATTTGATTACTTCATTGCTATAGGGAGCAGTGATTTGATTACTTCATTGCTATAGGGAGCAGTGATTTGATTACTTCATTGCTATAGGGAGCAGTGATTTGATTACTATAGTGAGAAGTGACTTGATTACTATAGTGAGAAGTGACTTGATTACTATAGGGAGCAGTGACTTGATTACTATAGGGAGCAGTGACTTGATTACTATAGTGAGAAGTGACTTGATTACTATAGTGAGCAGTGACTTGATTTTCCGCAAATTTGACCAATCCTCTTTGTTTTTGTCGGATTTCGTCATCTTCTTTGACCAATCAGAGCCACTCAGATAAGTTTTGACCAATCCCGTTGCCTCCAGCTGTGTTTGCTTCCGGTTTTTGAGCTCAGAGCCGCTAAACCCCGGTTGGTTTCTATCAGATTTTACGGCTAAAATAAAAGCAAATCAATTTCCTAAAGTATGACACCAGAGTGGTGGAAAGCTGTTCTGAACCAAACACAACGTCGTGGTGGATTAGACATGAAAATCGACGCTTGACAAAAACTTTTTGACCGCAAAACATGGAGGAGATTAGCTGAAAAGAGGAGCAGACGGGGGCTGGGGTCTGATAAAAGAGACGAGGTGAGTTCTGTTTAATGTCCGTATCTGGACAATGTGAGAAACTAGATTTAAAAAGAACTGATCTGTGTCCTAAACTGTGTGCTGAGGCGGCGGATTTGCTATTCTGTGAAAAATATTTTAAATGAATCGGACCGTCAGCGTTAACGTGAATTCCTTTGAACGTTGTTTATTTCTTAAACACGGATCAACCATGTGACGTTTGTATCCAGTGAACACGAGGAACCGCTCGTCTTTTCTAAACTCGTTCTGATGAACCAGTGAACCTTTGAGGTGAATCTGAAAGTGAAAGTCAAGCCGCTCACGCTGTAACGTCTGAGTGACGCTGAGACAGGCCGTCAGCTGTGTTGTCATGGAGATTACATCATCTTGTAGTCTTTATTTTATCATGAAACAGTGCATACAGTGTGTGTGTGTAAAGGGGTTAACTGTGTGCATATAAACTAAATAAAACCTTAAAGAAATTTTTTAAATGATTGAAAAAAATCGCAACTTTGACCGCAACTTTTAGAAAAATGTGCCGCGAAATCAGTCATTTTAGATCGCAACCATCACAAAAAATCCCCACAACTTCCTGGAGGGACTGATTTATTTATCCACATCTGACAACACTGTAGCAGCGCCACCTAGCTGGGAGCTCCCTCTGGTGACGTCACAGGTCCACATATGAAAAAATAAAAGTATTTTTAGAAGCTTTGCAAAAAGGGGCACTTTGGACTAGAAAAATGGTTTAAAATGTATTGTAAAACAAAATACCCTCAGTAAACATTTCAAAGAGTATTTTTGGACAGAATTTTATCTGAATTTTTAAAAAAAACTTTCAATTTGCTCTTTAACTCTACAGCTGTTTTCTGAGGCTCACTCTGTTTTAATGGTTGACTGTAGAAACCTTCTCCTCTCCTGACAGTAAAGGATTACATTTAGTTTACAGCTAACCTGATTAAAGCCCCTACTCTATTTTTAACACATCAGATCACTTCATTGTAGCATCCAGTTTATCCGTAATGGATTACATCTCCTTCAATGTCTTTATTTCTCTACAGTTTATTTCCCATGATCCTATAGGGCTGTTTCATCATGTTTATGTTCAATAAAACCACTTTAGGGGATTTAAACATTAATATGAGTCTCTGAGAACTAAAACAACCCTCTGATGAAGTCACTGACAGATCCATGTGTTTTAGTGTTGATGACGTTTGACTTGTTGAAAGTTCAGCTGTCAGTCACGCTGAGAATAACGTGTTTGAGCAGCGCGCGCTAACACAGTCACTTTATTTTTTATTTATTTATTTTATTTTTAACCCCGTGTCCTGTCCGGCTGTGGAGCAAACAGAATAATGTCTGAGTGCCAAAAACAAGGTGAGAGGTTACAGCCACTGCTATAAAACTCCTCCTGATTTTTGTTTAAATATAACCCCCAAAATCTTTATTAGAATGTTTTTATGGTTGATTGGACACGGAGCCTGAAAGTGAAGGGAAGGGTACAGAAAGAGGGATGGGGGAGAAAGTAAACAGAAAAAGAAGAGAACAAGAGACGTGAAGAGTCCACTTCTAGACCTGTAAATAAAGCACAAACAAACAAAACAGGAGAAAAGATACAACAGCAACAAACAGCATCTGAATACACAACAGTTGTGATATTCTTCAAATGTATACGTATACACCAGTTCAAGAGAGTTCAGTG
>SSNR01000830.1:52295-77731 GCA_006937965.1 Callopanchax toddi | reverse complement strand
TAGTGATCAGGTCTGATAGTGATCAGGTCTGATAGTGATCAGGTCTGGTAGAGATCAGGTCTGGTAGTGATCAGGTCTGGTAGTGATCAGGTCTGGTAGAGATCAGGTCTGATAGTGATCAGGTCTAGTAGTGATCAAGTCTGGTAGTGATCAGGTCTGGTAGTGATCAGGTCTAGTAGTGATCAGGTCTAGTTGTGATCAGGTCTAGTAGTGATCAGTTCTAGTAGTGATCAGGTCTAGTAGTGATCAGGTCTGGTAGTGATCAGGTCTGGTAGTGATCAGGTCTGATAGTGATCAGGTCTGATAGTGATCAGGTCTGGTAGAGATCAGGTCTGGTAGTGATCAGGTCTGGTAGTGATCAGGTCTGATAGTGATCAGGTCTAGTAGTGATCAGGTCTGGTAGTGATCAGGTCTGGTAGTGATCAGGTCTAGTAGTGATCAGGTCTGATAGTGATCAGGTCTGGTAGTGATCAGGTCTAGTAGTGATCAGGTCTGGTAGTGATCAGGTCTGGTAGTGATCAGGTCTAGTAGTGATCAGGTCTGATAGTGATCAGGTCTAGTAGTGATCAGGTCTGGTAGTGATCAGGTCTGGTAGTGATCAGGTCTAGTAGTGATCAGGTCTGGTAGTGATCAGGTCTAGTAGTGATCAGGTCTAGTAGTGATCAGGTCTGGTAGTGATCAGGTCTGATAGTGATCAGGTCTGATAGTGATCAGGTCTGGTAGTGATCAGGTCTGGTAGTGATCAGGTCTGGTAGTGATCAGGTCTAGTAGTGATCAGGTCTGATAGTGATCAGGTCTAGTAGTGATCAGGTCTGATAGTGATCAGGTCTGGTAGTGATCAGGTCTAGTAGTGATCAGGTCTGATAGTGATCAGGTCTGGTAGTGATCAGGTCTAGTAGTGATCAGGTCTGGTAGAGATCAGGTCTAGTAGTGATCAGGTCTGGTAGTGATCAGGTCTGGTAGTGATCAGGTCTGGTAGAGATCAGGTCTAGTAGTGATCAGGTCTGGTAGAGATCAGGTCTGGTAGAGATCAGGTCTGGTAGAGATCAGGTCTAGTAGTGATCAGGTCTGGTAGAGATCAGGTCTGGTAGAGATCAGGTTTGGTAGTGATCAGGTCTAGTACTGATCAGGTCTGGTAGTGATCAGGTCTGGTAGTGATCAGGTCTGGTAGTGATCAGGTCTAGTACTGATCAGGTCTGGTAGTGATCAGGTCTGGTAGTGATCAGGTCTGGTAGTGATCAGGTCTGGTACTGATCAGGTCTAGTACTGATCAGGTCTAGTAGTGATCAGGTCTGGTAGAGATCAGGTCTAGTAGTGATCAGGTCTGGTAGTGATCAGGTCTAGTAGTGATCAGGTCTAGTAGTGATCAGGTCTAGTACTGATCAGGTCTAGTACTGATCAGGTCTAGTAGTGATCAGGTCTAGTGGTGATCAGGTCTAGTAGTGATCAGGTCTAGTAGTGATCAGGTCTAGTGGTGATCAGGTCTAGTGGTGATCAGGTCTAGTAGTGATCAGGTCTAGTAGTGATCAGGTCTAGTAGTGATCAGGTCTGGTACTGATCAGGTCTAGTAGTGATCAGGTCTAGTAGTGATCAGGTCTAGTGGTGATCAGGTCTAGTAGTGATCAGGTCTAGTAGTGATCAGGTCTGGTAGTGATCAGGTCTGGTAGAGATCAGGTCTGGTAGTGATCAGGTCTGGTAGTGATCAGGTCTGGTAGAGATCAGGTCTGATAGTGATCAGGTCTAGTACTGATCAGGTCTGGTAGTGATCAGGTCTGGTAGTGATCAGGTCTGGTACTGATCAGGTCTAGTAGTGATCAGGTCTAGTGGTGATCAGGTCTAGTAGTGATCAGGTCTAGTAGTGATCAGGTCTGGTAGTGATCAGGTCTGGTAGAGATCAGGTCTGGTAGTGATCAGGTCTAGTAGTGATCAGGTCTGGTAGTGATCAGGTCTAGTAGTGATCAGGTCTAGTGGTGATCAGGTCTAGTGGTGATCAGGTCTAGTACTGATCAGGTCTAGTAGTGATCAGGTCTAGTGGTGATCAGGTCTAGTAGTGATCAGGTCTGGTGGTGATCAGGTCTAGTAGTGATCAGGTCTGATAGTGATCAGGTCTAGTAGTGATCAGGTCTAGTAGTGATCAGGTCTAATAGTAATCAGGTCTGGTACTGATCAGGTCTGATAGTGATCAGGTCTAGTAGTGATCAGGTCTAATAGTGATCAGGTCTAGTAGTGATCAGGTCTGGTACTGATCAAGTCTGATAGTGATCAGGTCTAGTAGTGATCAGGTCTGATAGTGATCAGGTCTGGTAGTGATCAGGTCTGATAGTGATCAGGTCTGATAGTGATCAGGTCTGGTAGTGATCAGGTCTAGTAGTGATCAGGTCTGGTACTGATCAGGTCTGATAGTGATCAGGTCTGGTAGTGATCAGGTCTAGTAGTGATCAGGTCTAGTACTGATCAGGTCTAGTACTGATCAGGTCTAGTAGTGATCAGGTCTGGTAGTGACCAGGTCTAGTAGAGATCAGGTCTGGTAGTGATCAGGTCTGGTAGTGATCAGGTCTAGTAGTGATCAGGTCTAGTAGTGATCAGGTCTAGTAGTGATCAGGTCTGTTAGTGATCAGGTCTAGTAGAGATCAGGTCTGGTAGTGATCAGGTCTGTTAGTGATCAGATCTGGTAGTGATCAGGTCTGTTAGTGATCAGGTCTAGTAGAGATCAGGTCTAGTAGAGATCAGGTCTAGTAGAGATCAGGTCTGGTAGTGATCAGGTCTGTTAGTGATCAGGTCTAGTACTGATCAGGTCTAGTAGTGATCAGGTCTGGTAGAGATCAGGTCTAGTAGTGATCAGGTCTGGTAGTGATCAGGTCTAGTAGAGATCAGGTCTGGTAGTGATCAGGTCTGTTAGTGATCAGATCTGGTAGTGATCAGGTCTGTTAGTGATCAGGTCTAGTAGTGATCAGGTCTGGTGGAGCTGAACTCAGCTCTACAAATCATTAAATACTCAGTTAATCCAGGCTCTAACTCAGGGGCAGCAATGTCACGTTTGAAGATTTTATTGTTTTTTTGTTTATTTTGCATTTTAAATAAAAAAATAAAAAAAAATTTCTTTTCAAACAAGTGGACAGATCGTCTCAGAGATAAAAAGAAGCAAGGTTTTGTTTCCAGATGTTAACTCAGAGAGGCGTTAAAGAGAAGATCCTAATTCCGCTGATGGACTCGCTCTTCAGTCAGGTGTTTTTCCTTCTGCAGGTTAAATTAAAGACTTGCATGTTAGCTAGTCACATGATGAAGCTGCATGCCTTTGAGCTGGGTGCATTCCTGCGTATCCGCCTCACGTCTCTGGTTCAGCTCATTCACTGATCAGTGACTCAGTATGAGAAACATGCAGAAAGTCCAGAAACACGCTTACGTGGTTACTGTTCGACTGAACCACAGAGAACAAAGTCTGACTTGTGTTCATCCTGAAAAGTAAATCAGAAAACGGTTTATAAAGCTGGAAGTCAGATTTTAATCACTGCAGGGTTCATAAAATCAGACTGGTTTGACGAGGAAACGTTTCTGTTTGTGAAGCAGCTGATGGAGGAGGTTCTCATTCAGCCACAGAAAGCTGGATCAGAATCCCACTGGAAGCTGAAAAGGACAATCCAGACTAAGAGCTCAGTCAGACCCAGAGTCCACAGACCTCCCTCCCTCTGGTCGCCTCCTCCAGAGGAGCTCCAAGGTGTTTCCAGACCAGCTATGGGTCTACAGCGAGGGGCATGGGGTTCCTCAAGGTTCAATGTTTGGACCTCTTCTACTTTCTCTACCTGCTCAGTTTGAGGTGGTGCTGCTCACTTCAGAGGAAACCTGAAACATCTGAGTCCAGATGGAAAGAGAAACATGCAGAATGAAGAGTGAACAGGAGAGAGGGAGAGGATCAAGGTGAGACACGTTCAGGCTGGTGGGTCCGTCTTCGCCTCGGGTCTGCTGGGTGGGGATATCCCAGCATGCAACAGAGGACAAAACATCTGAAGCTGTGAATTCTAATCAACCTGAAATCAGGTTTAGGAGACTTTTAATTCTATTTGATTTTAAATTAATCTGATTATATCAAACATGATACCCTCCACATTGGGAGGAGCCAGTTGAGGTGGTTTGGGCATCTGGTCAGGACGCCTCCTGGACATGTCCTGCCAGCAGGAGGTCCCCTGGTCGACCAGGACAAGCTGGAGGAAGTCCATCTCCAGACTGGCTGGGGAACACCCTGGGGTCCCAGTGGAGTCCTGCCTGTTTGAACTCATCAGTAAGGCTACAGAAAACATAAACAAGACATCAAAAATGACAAAACATGACCAACAAAAAACTGGAACCAAACTAATGACAATAAAAGCACTGCACTATAAAAATAAATACCTCAAATACACACACAATCCACAAGAATGTGTTAAAAACTCCCAACTGACCACTAGGACCTGCAAACTGTCCAAAAAAAGAGAAACAAAACAACAAAAATGACCACAAATAACTGCAAGTTAAAAGCAAAAACACTACAATCTCAAACTGACACCAAGACCTGCAAACAACCCAAGAAATGTCAACGCAAACAAGACAAAACAAGACGCACAAAAACCACAAAGTTCAAGAAGAGATGCAGAGGGAAGGTAAAAACTCTGATTCTACGCAGAAAAGGTGGAGTATAAACACACACACACACACACGCACGCACGCACGCACACGCACGCACACACACAATGGTAGCAAATTATTTCACAAAAACATGTTAAACTGACTTTATTGTGTTCATAATCAACACAATCTGCATTCAGTACAGGGCCCCTCTGAACAGTCCTGGCTTCAGGGGCCTCTCTGAACCGTCCTGGCTCCAGGGGCCCCTCTGAACCGTCCTGGCTCCAGGGGTCCCTCTGAACCGTCCTGGCTCCAGGGGCCCCTCTGAACCGTCCTGGCTCCAGGGGCCCCTCTGAACCGTCCTGGCTCCAGGGGCCCCTCTGAACCGTCCTGGCTCCAGGGGCCCCTCTGAACCGTCCTGGCTCCAGGGGCCCCACTGAACCATCCTGGCTTCAGGGGCCCCTCTGAACCGTCCTGGCTCCAGGGGCCCCTCTGAACAGTCCTGGCTCCAGGGGCCCCTCTGAACAGTCCTGGCTCCAGGGGCCCCTCTGAACCGTCCTGGCTCCAGGGGCCCCTCTGAACCGTCCTGGCTCCAGGGGCCCCTCTGAACCATCCTGGCTCCAGGGGCCCCTCTGAACCATCCTGGCTCCAGGGGCCCCTCTGAACCGTCCTGGTATCAGGAGCCCCTCTGAACCGCTCCAGGGGCCCCTCTGAACTGTACTGGCATCAGGGGCCCCTCTGAACTGTACTGGCATCAGGGGCCCCTCTGAACTGCTCCAGGGGCCCCTCTGAACCGCTCCAGGGGCTCCTCTGAACAGTCCTGGCATCAGGGGCCCCTCTGAACCGTCCTGGCTCCAGGGGCTCCTCTGAACCGTCCTGGCTCCAGGGGCCCCTCTGAACCGTCCTGGCTCCAGGGGCCCCTCTGAACCGTCCTGGCGTCAGGGGCCCCTCTGAACCGTCCTGGGTCCAGGGGCCCCTCTGAACCGTCCTGGCATCAGGGGCCCCTCTGAACCGTCCTGGCTTCAGGGGCCCCTCTGAACCGCTCCAGGGGCCCTTAATCCCATAAACACCATGAAGGGTTTAATTTAACCTCTACAGCAGGCAGAGCTGCTGCTTCATCTCCTGAATTGAACCTTCCTCATCGTCACTTTGTTACCAAACTAAAGCTCTTTCAAAACGCGGAGAATGGACTAAGAACAGGAGGAAGTGAGCCTCTCTCTTCCTCTTTCTGCATAAAGGGAGGCCAGCAGAGCAGAGGAGCCTCATCTGGTCTCTGAACCACAAACTCATCAATACGCAACAGGAAGTAGAAACGAGAAACAAACAGAAAAGAGAGGTCTAGTGGCTCAGCTGGTCGTTAAAGACCTGATGAGTCTCTCTGTGTGTTACTGTGTGTGTATTTTAGTGTATGTTTGTGTGTGTGTGTGTGTTACTCTGTATTTGTGTGTGTACTCCCACCTCCTCCAGTGCTCCCACCGTGTTCCTGCAGTGGTTCATCCTGGTGGTGAAGCTGGAGGTGGTCGGAGCTTTGTAGTCCTCGTTGGTTTCATTGATAAACTCCGTGACGCTGATCAGTTCCGGCATGATGACACAACTAAATATAAACAACAACAAAAATAAAAACAACAACAAGTCCCGGAACTCCAGCAGGTGGAGCGGCGGCAGGTTGCTCAGCCACACCCGGCGGAGGGCTCAGAGATCCGGACTGTCAGCAGTCAGAGAGCCGCTGGAGCTCCTCATAGCAGGCGGCCGGGAACGGCTCCGGTTCCGGTTCCCTTAGGGAGGAATGTCGGGTCCATGTTGGAGGTTCGGTCTCTCACCCCACCTTCCCTCTGTTTTCTCACCTGAGGAAGAGCCACGGGGAGGGCGGGGCCTAGAGGGTCCGGGAAGTGAACCACTCTCTGACCACGCCCCCAGCCTAACGTCACTGGTTCAGAATGTGTTAAAAACTAAATAGAATAAAGTAAAAGTATTTACTGTTACTGGTGTTGAACAAACAGATTATTATTGATCTAAAACAAACATTTCCCGAGTAAAAATCCAACTTTTCTCTCATTAGTTGGTCAATAGTGACATCTAGTGTACAGATGGTGGAAGTGCACCTTCTCATATACTGTATGGCCATTATATATGATCTATTATATTTTATGTGTTACTTGAGAAACAGAAAAGTGAGTGAATATGAATTATAAATATAAAATAATGAATTCCTCTGGTACATCTACAGTAGGGTCTGGAATTGTCTATTCTAAATGATATAAGCTAAGTGTCAACCTCCCCCATACTGTATAACTCTATTTAAAAGGTGGTGTGATAGAAACAAATGAAAAAACTTTGAAACAAACATAATTCAAAATTTGGTTGTTCACATTAAAATAATTTATGAAGCAGCAGATTGTTGTTTTAAAGTCTGATAACACCTCCCATCCCGCTGCGCTCAGCCCCATGACTGTGTAACAAACTACTCCAGATGACATGACTGTAGTGATAAACACCTTCCTGAACAAGGGGAAGTCCATGCAGGTTGTACTGGGAGGATGGTGCAGAACCCCCCACTGACCGTCCATCGATGGTGCTGCTGTGGAGAAGGTGAGCACCACCAGGTTCTGGGGGGTCAAAGTGGACGTCTCCTGATTTATCCTCCTTTACTTTAACGCTGTGTTTTCTTGCCGACTGGACGTTGGCTGCTCAGTGTCCCAGATAAAAAAATAATAATATCAATAATATAAATGAGAGAAAATGTTGTATACATTAAATTACATTACATTTTTTATCAGTTCAGTCCAGCTAATAAAACTTTTTATAAAGTGACTTAAAAAACAGGACAAGTTCTTGTCTGAATTAAAGGAAACATTTAAATATAAAATACTAATAATTACTATAAACATTGTAACCTTTGATGAGTTGCTGACAACAGAACTGGGTTTTACATTGAAGAGTGGTGCAACCAATGAGCTCCCTCTGCTGGTCTGGATTTAGAACTACACCAGGTCAGACCTGTTCTGTTAAACTGAACTGGTCAGATTCACTCAGACGTCACAACCAACCAGAGAAAAGGAACAACTTCGTCGCTTTTCACAGTTTTCTTCACATTTGAAGGAGGAAAGTCGACTAAAAGTGAGTTCAGTCAGACTGGATCCACGCGTCTCATTAAAGAGCTGGTTGTGTTGATTTATTTTCAGTAACTTTAGAATACATTCAGTTTATTTAAACATGCTTTTGCAGATGCACATTTGTTTCTTATAGAATAATTTACGTGTATTGTTGTTGGTGGAGAGAAAACGGTTTGTTTGTGATCCTATCTTGAAATCAGAGAGAGATCCAGGAAGTTTTCTTCTCTGAAACGAATCCTGTTGTTTGTGCTGGAGCATCAGAACCAGCTCAGGTGAATGATTGACTGAGTTTGGAGAGTCGGTGAGGTTGAGCGATACCAATAAGATATGCATAGGTTGGGTTCTGGAAGCCAGCTCCTGGAGAGGGGCTGGACTCTACTCTGGAGTTTGGCGGTGTGAAGTTCAGTTGGTAGACTGGCCGGTCTGGTCTGTCACCGGTTTGATCCCAGCTCCAGTTGGGTTACATTGTCGTTGTGTCCTTGGGCAAGACACTTCACCCGCCTTGTCTACTGGTGGTGATCAGAGGGACTTGGAGAGGGTGCCGGTCCATGGCCTCTGTCAGTGTGCCCCAGGGCAGCTGAGACTACAATCACCACCAGTGTGTGAATGACTGTTGTGTTGTACAGCGCTTTGGGGAGTGTAGAACACTCTAGAACTATAAATACAGGACATTTACCATTCGCCTGATGGGAGAGGTGTAGGTGGGAGTGAGAACACTCAGAAGTCCCCGGCTGAGTGCCTCGGTGTTGGGGTTTCCCCCGTTGAATGAGAGGGTCGCCTCTCTCCGCCTGAAAGCTGGAGGAGAGAAGGTTCTGACTGTAAGCGCCTTACAAGAGTTCAAGTTACCGCCTTGGAGTCTCTGGGTGGGGTCCTGCAGGGGTGCCATTGGGAGGTTTTGTTGTTCTTCTTGGGACAACAATAGAGTTCCCTGGATGGGCATTGGGAGGAACGGCCTCCCTGATCTGGACCAGAATGGTGCAAAGAGCATCGGGCTGGATGACCCCACCCCTCTTTGGGGTCATCCAGAGGAAACTTGCTTCTGTAGTTTAAGGGTTCCCTATTATGCACATAAAGAGGGCAGAGAGACTCATGTCCAGAGGTTTTCATTTCCAAACAATAATTTCTGTTTTAGTTTCATTGAGATTCAGAAGGTTCTGTTTTAACCATTGACTGACCTCCAATAAACAGCTGCAGGGAGGCAGAGACGTCAGATGTAACAGGGATGTAAATCAGGATGTCATCAGCATAATTGTGAAAAGAAATACCCATAAATTTTACCCCAAAGCATCAAATATAAAGAAAACAGAGCAGGACCAAAAACAAAGCCTTGGAGTACGCCGCAGCAAAAAGGAGCCAAGGAAGAGAAAGAATCCCCAACAAAGGAACAAGACCTATGTGACAGATTTACACCATGACAGTCCTGCCTTTAAGCTCAAGTTCAAGTCCATCTAATGGTGTCAAAGTCAGCAGCTAAATCTAAAAGAACTAAAAGAGTAGAACCACCTGAGTCAAAGGTTATAAGGATCATTAAAAACTCCTAACAGTGTCTCTGTGGAGAGAATAATGTTTGTGTTGATCACAAACATTACAGGGAGACTGGCGCGGTGGCAAGAGAGATCACCTCCCACGTCAGAGAGCATGGGTTCAAACCCCGGCCTGGCCATGTGTCAAAGTATCCTTGGACAAGATACTGAACCCCCTAACAACCACCTCCTGGGTGCCACCCTGAGCTGGCAGCCCTCTGCTCCTCAAACAGTGAGGATGGGTCAAATGCAGAGATGAACTTCCACAAGGGGATCAGTTATTATTATGACCCATGTTTAGCTGTAGGCTGACTGAGTCTGTTGTTGTTTTGTTTGTGTGAAGGTGTGGGTTCTGCCATGGATCAGAGTGAGAACCAGGAGGGAGTTCCTCCTCAAACCGCTCTGCGTGGACAGCATGAGACCCAGAGGTGAGATCTCTAATAAATGTCAACAACTTCTCTTCAGATCACACGACCATCATCATCCTACACACACACACACACACATCTCCACATTTAAATATCATTTTTTATTCTAGTGGTATTTTTCCAGTTTTTAGCACCTGCAACAAAAAGCCATCAAGCTAAAACCTGTTTAACTAACTAGCTGACCTGGTTTAAGGGTTAAATAATGACTCATGAATAAAAAATGCAAAGAGGAAACGTTGGGTGACCTTTGTCTTGGTTTGGACTTTGAAGGGTTATCTGAGGAGTGATTCTTCAGCCTCCACCCTAAAACGATGCACACGTTTTGCTGCTGCTTTGGCTCTTTTTGTTTTTTCTTCACCAACAAGCAGCTGAGTTTCATGTTTCACTGTGAACCAACCCCTGTTATAAGATATTTGATTCCTACACGACTCTTCAGTGGAGAATGAAAACATTGTGACGATGATAAGCAGAACCAAATCCAGTCTAGCCAGATCCTCTGCAGCCTGATAGGTGGATTTATTTTTACTTCCTTCAGACGTTCAGTTTTCCCCGAGTCATTCTTTAGTCCCTCCTGCTGACTCTCTCCTTTATAACAAACTCAGTTTATGTAAAACATCAAACATTTGTTTAAAAAATAAGATACTTTCATTCTTTCAGCCTCCATCAGCAGACAGCAGCTGTGTCTCCAACCAGCTGTGTGTCTCTGAAGAGCAACATGGAGCCAATTGCTCAATTCAAAGATGGACGCCAGTCTGAGCATAAAAGGTGAGAGTTCAGTCATTAGTCAGGCGGCCATTTTGGAGTGGTATAAAAGGAAATTGTGCTGCAGTTGGGTGAAGTGACAAAACTTAAAGACATATTTGAACGTATTTTGAGCAGTTTTACCACATGAGTCAGCACACATACAACACCTAAAGAAATCTAATCTTAACAACAACATTGTGCAGGACTCTCAGCTACCAGCACACCAAGCTGCAGCTCAACGGTGATGTTTGCTAACTGTGTCAGCCATCTTGAAATGGACTGACTTCAAACATACCCAGGTGTAGATGTTCATTACTTTCTGAAAGTTTCATTAAAATCTGTTAAGTGGTTCATGACATTTTAAACAAACAACTAAACAAAAACACATCTGCCCCGAAACACTGGGACCAACAAGGTGTGACTAAACCCCTCCAAAAAACAAGATGATAAAATCCATCAGATCTCAGAACCTACGAGTTTCACTTTGATTTCCTCAGCATCCATCAAAAGAATCCAGACCCACCTCCAATCAGCTGTGTGTCCATGAAGAGCGACTCATCCATGGATCCAATCGCTCAATTTAAGAATGATCAACAATTTAAGCATAAAGGGTGAGAACACAACCTCTCTAAATACATCCCATCCATGGTCTGAAGGAAACAGAGCAGGATCAGAACAACTAATCCTAAGATGTCTGCAGTAGGGATGTGGAGATTCACCGATCTGAACCGGTGGTCCGATCATGACGTGTAAAATCCGACTGCACCGGTAGCTTCAGCGAGCATCGGCTCAGCTGATGCTAAATGCTTAACGTATCTCTCTCTCTCGTCTCCCATCGGTGAAAACGATGGTTGCATCGATTAGTTCAGGGTGTCCAGCCTTTTTCCTCTCACGAGCTACTTTTATACTGAGCAGCTCCACGCGGGTTGTGGGGCGAGCTGCAGGTGCTGCAAACGCTGTGTGTGTGCGTGTGTGTGTGTGTGTGTGTGTGTGTGTGTGTGTGTCCGCCACCGAGTCAGCGCTCGTTCACGTGACGTTTAACGGAGGTTTCGTGGCTCTGCTGCTGTCCTTGTAACTCGTTCTCCAGAGGAGCGCGGGGGAGAACTGTCCCGCTATTTAACAGCAACGACTCCACGTTAAACCGGTTGATCAGTTTATAGTTTATCTGTTTTGTCCTCGTTTTGTTGAACGCACCACCAGTAAATCTACGGAAGCCAGGTGGCGCGCAGGCGCAGTTAGAAAACCTGGTAGAACAGGTGAGGAGATGAGCAACATCAGAGGATCTGAATGGTTTCTGCTCTGTTAGCCACTAGAATCTGTTAGTCAGTATAGAGACACTATGTTGGAGTTATTTACACACTGCACAGAGTTAATGCTGGAAATGTTGATTAGAGGAGGTTTAACAAGTGTTTTAGTCAGACAGAAAACACTATTAATTAAAGGAGGAGCTGAGGAAAGGGCTTTATTAATGGTTCACATCTTTTATTATTTATTTTTAAGAGACCTAATCTTTTAAATTGGCTGTATTAATTAATTGTTAAAAAAGTATAGAGATTTACTTTATTGATCCCTTGGGTAAAATCCTAAGGTAAATTCAGTAACAGTTGAGATGAACAACAAATGTAACATTTTTGTTGATGATTTAATATTTATTAGGAATAAAACAGTCCTCTTGTCTGATCCATAATAAAGTGCATTTTTTAAAGTAGAATTTATTGATTTATCAAAAACAATAAAGTACCAAATATATCTTTCACAGAGAAAGAGAGAGAGAGAAGTAATTATGATGATTTTAAAAAAACCAGACGTGGACTTGAAAATTCTCTGTGATGTGTTGAATCGTTTCAAATTGCGCCATGAATCGTATCGAATCGTATCGGCAGAGGCTTCACCGTATCGTCAATGTATCGAATCGCTGGGAGCGTATCGAGATACGAATCGAATCGGCCTCAGTGGTGGGGGTTCACATCCCTAGTCTGCAGGTTTTAAGGGACTGGGATGAGAAAAAAGCTCTAAATCTGAAGCCTGGATGACTGAGAACCTTCACCAGCACCTCATTGGCTCTACTCCCCTCAGAGGATGAAGCTCCTCAGCTTAGAACACAGCCACCCTCCAGTGGTTTAATGATTTACATCAAACACCCTGCTCGTATCTGGGATTTCACTCTTTTGGTCATGATCCACGCCTCATGACAGGCCAGGGTTGGATGCACCAGTAAAATGAGAGCTTTGCTTTTCTTCTCAGCTTCCTCTTGACCACAACACACCAGAGCCTCATCTTCATCACTGAAGGTGAAGCGCCAGTCCCTCAGCCCATCTCCTGCTCTTATTCAATGGCATAGATTTGCTCTCGACATTGGTGGGGGGGTTTGAGTGTGTGCTGTGACAGGGAGTGCAGATTAAAGCGATCCATCCTGGTCCCAGTCTGGACCGGCTCAAAGTTACCATCAGTGGGAAAATGCCTGCTGGCCAGCGTTGGTCCAGACCCAGGGCAGATGCCCTTGGCGTAAGCGGCTTGGCGTGGGCCGCGAGGGGTTCACGGTCGATCCAGACACGTATGCCTCCTTATCCTGGACACAGGTCTGTCCACGGACTCCACGCACCGCAGCACAGCACTGGGCTGCACATGGTGGGTACAGTATGATGCAGCACTATTATGTACCCTTGGATTGAATTCACTGGGTGGGGACACATCACCTCCATCCATGCCAAATGATTCTACCTTCACTAAGAAGACACCAAGAGGCTGGAGCTCCTCCACTGAAGGAGAAACTCAATCCCAACCCAAAAGGAGCATTCCACCTTTTCCCAGTCCCCTCCATGTGGGCCCACCTCCTGCAGGGAGAAGGGGGAAGGCTGGGTAAAGTGTTAGTTGAGTGGCAGTGCTGATCCCTGGCATCATGTGTTCAAAATACTTTAGGAGTCATAGAGCTGGTAGCTGCTGCTTTGAGACACCTTGGTTTCTAAACACACAAGAAATTGTTCAGTTTTCAGCAAAAGTCACATTTGTGATACACCTGGGTAAAAAAAACAACCAAACCAGACCTTACCCTGCTAGACGTCTACACCTGCTTTGTATTCCTTGACTTTTACATTAGAGGTGACTGTATTTCAGTAAAGATCAACAGTGAAACCTAATAAATGATCATTCTTTACCTAGTTTTAACCAACGGAGCTCAGAGGTTCCTCCTGATCCGTCTGTCCATCAGCCTATAACTGACCTGGACTCCACATTTATGGTGAGAACTTTTCATGATCCAACAGTGTACACTGTCAGAAATGAAAGGACAAGAATTGTACCTTTTTTGTCCTTTATTTCTGACAGTGTATTGTCACAACACCTGAACTTGTTTTGTCCATCCTGCTCTTTATTCAGTCGTTTTTCAATTCAAATGCTTTTTTATTTATCTCTGTTTCAGCTTCTGAAGGAAAAAATCACAAGTTTTGTGGAGAAAGAGCTAAACAAGCTCCAACAGATCCTCGGTCTAGACCACCAGGAGTGCTTCGAGGATCGAAGTGAGAGTGAATATGTGTTGGATGTAGGAGATGAGGAGCAGAGGAGGACCAGCAGAGAGTCATTTCTGAACATCACAGTGGACTTCCTGAGGAGAATGAACCAAAAGAAGCTGGCAAACTGTCTGCAGAGCAGTAAGAGTAACTTGAGACGAAGTGATAAATGTATTATTTTACTCAGTCACATGTTTATTCTCTCACTCTCAGTTACTAACTGAAACCACTTTAACCTGATCTAAAAAGAAAACAAAAGCAATGTGAGATTATTTCAAGTTCTAGATCTGTTAAAGTTTCTGAATTAAAAACAGAATTTACATATTTGTAAAAAGTAACTCTTGTTTTTAGGAGTCTCTTCTACGGAGTTTCAACAAAGACTCAAGTCAAACCTGAGGAAGAAGTTCCAGTGTGTGTTTGAGGGCATCGCTGAAGCAGGACACCCAACTCTCCTGAACCAGGTCTACACAGAGCTCTACGTCACGGAGGGAGGAGGTGGAGAGGTCAACGATGAGCACGAGGTCAGACAGATGGAAGCAGCATCCAGGAAACCAGACGGAGCAGAAATTATCATCAGACACGATGACATCTTCAAACCTCCACCTGGAAGAGAAGAACCAATCAGAACGGTGATGACGAAGGGCGTGGCCGGCATCGGGAAAACCGTCTTAACCCAGAAGTTCACTCTGGACTGGGCTGAAGATCAAACCAACCACAACATCCAGCTGATGTTTCCGTTCACCTTCAGAGAGCTGAATGTGCTCAAGAACAAAAAGTTCAGTTTGGTGGAACTCGTTCATCACTTCTTCTCTGAAACCAAAGAACTCTGCCGGTTTGAAGACTTCCAGGTGGTCTTCATCTTCGACGGTCTGGATGAGTGTCGACTTCCTCTGGACTTCCACAACAACGAGGTCCTGACTGATGTCACAGAGTCCACCTCAGTGGATGTTCTGCTGACAAACCTCATCAGGGGGAACCTGCTTCCTTCTGCTCGCCTCTGGATCACCACACGACCTGCAGCAGCCAATCAGATCCCTCCTGAGTGTGTTGGCATGGTGACGGAGATCAGAGGCTTCACTGACCCTCAGAAGGAGGAGTACTTCAGGAAGAAATTCAAAGACAAGAAGCAGGCCAACAAGATCGTCTCCCACTTGAAGACGTCTCGAAGTCTCCACATCATGTGTCACATCCCGGTCTTCTGCTGGATCACTGCTACGGTTCTGGAGGACGTGTTGAAGACCAGAGACAAAGAAGACCTGCCCAGAACCCTGACTGAGATGTACGTCCACTTCCTGGTGGTCCAGACCAAAGCGAAGCAGGTCAAGTATGATGAAAAAGCTGAAACAGGTTTACAGTGGAGTCCTGAAAGCAAGAAAGTGATCGAGTCTCTGGGGAAACTGGCTTTTGATCATCTGCAGAAAGGAAACCTGATCTTCTACGAGTCAGACCTGACAGAGTGTGGCATCGATATCCCAGCAGCCTCAGTTTACTTAGGAGTTTTCACACAGATCTTTAAAGAGGAGAGAGGATTTCACCAGGACAAGGTCTTCTGCTTCGTCCATCTGAGTGTTCAGGAGTTCCTGGCTGCTCTTCACGTCCATCTGACCTTCAGCAACTCTGGTGTCAACTTGCTAACAGAGTCTCCAGAAGCATCAGGAGGTTCTGCAACAAGAATAGACAAACCTGACGAGACTGGACTCTTGCAAACTGCTGTGGACAAGGCCATAGAGAGTCCAAATGGACACCTAGACTTGTTCCTCCGCTTCCTCCTTGGCCTTTCACTGCCAACCAATCAAACTCTATTATGTGGCCTCCTGACACAGACTGAACAAAGCTCACAAACCAATCAGGAAATGATCCAGTACACCAAGAAGAAAATCAGCCAGACTCTGTCAGTTGAGAGAAGCATCAACCTGTTCCACTGCCTGAATGAACTCAATGATCGTTCCCTGGAAGAGGAGGTCCAACAGTTCCTGAGATCAGGAAGTCTCTCCACAGAAGAACTGTCTCCTGCTCAGTGGTCAGCTCTGGTCTTCATCTTGTTGTCATCAGAAAAAGACCTGGATGTGTTTGACCTGAAGAAATACTCGGCTTCAGAAGAGGCTCTTCTCAGGCTGCTACCTGTGGTCAAAGCCTCCAACAAAGCGATGTAGGTGGATCAGAAGTTTCAAATGTTTACATTTTTATATTTCACATTATGTCTGTATTTTCTGTTTGATTGTAGACTGAGTGACTGTAACCTCTCAGAAAGAAGTTGTGAAGCGCTCTCCTCGATTATCAGCGCCCAGTCCTCCAGTCTGAGAGAACTGGACCTAAGCAACAACAAACTGCAGGATTCAGGCGTGAAGCTCCTGTCGGTGGGACTGGAGAGTCCACAATGCAAACTGGAAGGTCTCAGGTCAGAAACAATGTGGTAAGACCAGGTTCATGTTGGATCGTTTTGGTGTACATTGTCAAAATGTCTTTTTTTGTACATTTTAATCTCAGTCTGTCAGGTTGTCTGGTCACAGATGAAGGCTGTGCTTCTCTGGCTTCAGCTCTGAGCTCCAACCCATCCCATCTGAGAGAACTGGATCTGAGCTACAACCACCCAAGAGACTCAGGACAGACGCTGCTCTCTGCCAGGCTTCAGGACCCACATAGCAGACTGGACACTCTCAGGTATTAGCTCAAAACAACGTCCAAACGTACAGCCGTGGCACAAGGCTTTGAGAAAGGAACAAACATGGAACTAGATTAGTGTTTTTAGAAGTTTTTATCATTGATGAACTCTAATGATGTTTATTTAATGGTGAGCAGGAACACAAGACAAGACACAACCGACAATAAGCAACAAGACAAGAAAGTTTAAACACAAGAGGGAACAATCAGGGGAAACGAGGAGGAGGTGGTTACATGGTTACTAATCAGTGGGTGAGGGAGGAGGCATGGAGAGCAGGGACGGAGCGTGACATGGAAACAAACTAGACTAAATACAGACCATAACATCTGACTAAAGAAGACAGGGCCGGTTCTAGGCATAGGCTGATTAGGCAACTGCCTAGGGCGCCCTCTGCTGGAGGGGGCGCCAAATTGTCCCTTTAAAAAAAAATTTAAATTTATTTTGACAAACTGCTGGACACACCATTCATCTCATGTAAAGAGCAAAGTAAGTAATAAATAAATACATACATAAACTAAGTAAATAAATAAAAAAGCACAACTTTTGCTGCGTCAACGTGGCGCCTCATGGATTCCTGCTGCTGCCGCTGTGATTAGTAAGGTGGGGGAGAGGCGCGCTGCGTGCATCCCTCCGTCCGGTTGTTTATTGATAATCAGTGTTGGGAGTAACGACTTCCAAAGGTTATTAATTACTGTAATGCATTGCTTTTTTCTGTAACGCAGTAATGTAAGGCATTACAGAAAAAAAGCTGTAATATTTTAACGTCAGTGCGCGTTACAGTGCACGTTTAACCGGATTGAGGCGGTGGGTTCTTCAGAGGAGAAACGTCACTCAGTGAAAAATGTGATCAGAGCAGAGAGGAGTGAATCTGCAGCCAGTGAAACAAGTCCGGTTCTGTCCGATCCGAAACTCGTGCGTGGTTCGGTTCAGAACTCGGTCCAGAGGGAAAACGCGGCCCGAGTCGTGCGCGCTCACGGCATCCAAGGCCCGTTAAGACATATTAGCGCATGCAGCGCTCCGTAAACTGAAGGGAGCAAACTGAGAAGTAGTTTCATGATAAAGAGTCACTCTGTTATTCACGTCAGAAGTTGGAGAGTTCACTCTCTCGCCCACTGAGCAGAGGAAACGCGCGTCATGCAGCCTCTGCTGCAGGAGGGAGGAGCAGACAGGTGTGTAGCACACAGGTGGAGGTAGGAGTCAGTCAAACTAATGAATAAGGAGCTTGTGCAGAAAGATATATATGTTTATAGATTTAAATATACTGTATATAGATATGATGGAATAATATATGGATAGGTAGGGATATATGGAGAGATATGGATGATAGATGGATGGATGGATAATAAATGATGGATGGATAGATGGATGATAAATGATGGATGGATAGATAGATAAATGCATATCCAGATAGTTGTATATCTCCATGTATCCATCACATCACCTTCCACTGGATGTGTAATGAGCTACATTTATGGTCAAATCCATATTTACAGTTATTTTGGTGAGAGTAACTAAAAGTAATGCAAAAGTAGTGTAATGCCTTACATTTAAAAACAGTAATATTGTAATGTAAGGGATTACTTAAAAATGACAGTAACCAGTAATAAATAATGCATTACAGTTTTGAAGTAACTTGCCCAACACTGCTGATAATGCATGATGAGCCTGTGACGTTGTCAGTGATAGCACCTTGTTAAAAGTCGCTGGCAGAATGAAAAGGCAAAGCAAGCCCTCTGGGGCAGCCTTCAGGAAACGAAGAAAGGAAGAGGAGGAAAAACGGGCCCAAAGTAGAGGTATTTAATTAACATACATGAAATTGTGAACATTTTTCCTGGACCATCATTTAGCAAGTTAGCTAAGACTAAAGGGCTATCATGCTGTTGTGCCCCCTACGTATTATATGAATGAATGTCATCAGTTCAAGTTTATCCAACTTTAGTACATCACTTACTACTTAGAATTTGCAAAAGTTACGTTGTTTCTTTTCTGGGCAGTATAGGGGGCGCCAAAATCATTTTTCGCCTAGGGCACCATTCAGTCCAGGGCCGGCCCTGAAAGAAGAAACACACAGGATAGAGGACAATGGTAAATATGAACACAAGGGAGGACAACTAAACATAGGCTTTTTGATACCGTCAAACTTCCTCTAACATTTTCCCGTGGTGTACGGTATTACCGTGACCAGGGTTGGACTGGGACCATAATTCAGCCCGGGCATTTTTGGTCATGGCTCCCACCATGAGCACTTACAGCTGATGTTCAGTCTGAATGGCTACCGCTATTGATTGANGTCAGGTTGTCTGGTCACAGATGAAGGCTGTGCTTCTCTGGCTTCAGCTCTGAGCTCCAACCCATCCCATCTGAGAGAACTGGATCTGAGCTACAACCACCCAAGAGACTCAGGACAGACGCTGCTCTCTGCCAGACTTCAGGACCCACATAGCAGACTGGACACTCTCAGGTATTAGCTCAAAACAACGTCCAAACGTACAGCCGTGGCACAAGGCTTTGAGAAAGGAACAAACATGGAACTAGATTAGTGTTTTTAGAAGTTTTTATCATTGATGAACTCTAATGATGTTTATTTAATGGTGAGCAGGAACACAAGACAAGACACAACCGACAATAAGCAACAAGACAAGAAAGTTTAAACACAAGAGGAAACAATCAGGGGAAACGAGGAGGAGGTGGTTACATGGTTACTAATCAGTGGGTGAGGGAGGAGGCATGGAGAGCAGGGACGGAGCGTGACATGGAAACAAACTAGACTAAATACAGACCATAACATCTGACTAAAGAAGAAACACACAGGATAGAGGACAATGGTAAATATGAACACAAGGGAGGACAACTAAACATAGGCTTTTTGATACCATCAAACTTCCTCTAACATTTTCCCGTGGTGTACGGTATTACCGTGACCAGGGTTGGACTGGGACCATAATTCAGCCCGGGCATTTTTGGTCATGGCTCCCACCATGAGCACTTACAGCTGATGTTCAGTCTGAATGGCTACCGCTATTGATTGAAGCGCTGTAAGCTCGTGAACACACCCACGGTCGTATGAGCTCGCGTCGCTACAAGGAAGTGCTGATTAAAACGAGCCGCTCGGATAGCGGGCTGCGCGAGCGCCCCAGACCAGCCCAATGTTACCATCGGCTCACCAGCAGTCCCACCCTGACCGTGCATTTTTTTAATAACGATATTGAAACTGATACTGTTGCTATTTTAAAAAACCAGGCGTATATGGTATTACCATAATACCGCCCAAGCCTACTAAACATATCAGTATAAGTATATATATAAGTTTTTTATTTCTAAGTTTCAAAGCTTTAAGTTCTGGTTCTTTTCACAGAAACAAACTAAAGTTCTCGCTGATGAACAGGTTGATTCTAGGATTTGTGTTTGATAGAAAATGTTTCTGTGTTTCCTGCAGGCTGGATCATTGTGGAAAGCAGTGGTTAAAACCTGGTCTGAAGAAATGTAAGCTGATAACTGACAGCAGAGTCTCTGCTTTGGCTCTTTTTTGATTATCACAAACATTTTTAGTCTCACGTGGTTTTTGATCAACATATTTACACCTTTCTTGGCTTTACCTCCTGTAGTAGGCGTCTTTAGAGCGTCATGTCCTTCTGCCGTTCAGCGGAGGCTTACAGCTGTTCTTTGCCATAAAGTAGTTCCAAGTCTAAAATAGTTCCTGTAATTCCTTCGTGTTACTTTTTTATTTTCACTTACAGTCAATCTGATTATTGAGGTCACTAGGCAGAATTATTATCACTACTGAGTGACTTTTAAGGACTTTTTTCTCACAATGCTAGTTGTTACCATTCACTTACAGTGTTTTATGCTAAGCTAAAGTAGTACTGCTGGATCAGGGTAACAGCTGGGCTGGTTACTAATTGTTTTTGCCCACTGATCTAACTATGAGGAATATGGTAATAGACAAAAAATTACTTTCTGGTGGAGTATCCCTTTAAAGGCACACTAGACAGTTTTGGCTTGTTTTAGCACCCCCTGGTGTTCACTCTCGTAAAAACTAACAGTTTCTCTCCACTGCTCTGTGTGCCCGTGTTTTCAAACCAGGTTTAAATCACACTATGTAACTTTTTCATATTTTAAATCTCCTCCTTGACCCAGTCTGTGCTAATCTGATCCTTTACAGGTTAATAAAAGTCCCTCAGCCCCATCTGCTGCTTGGATCCAGAATACCACGTTTGTAACTTCTGAGTCTCCGGTCCGGTGTCCTGAAGTCTCACAAAGTCACGTATCTCACGAGGGTTAGGCTAACCCAATGTGGCTAGCTGTTATGCTAGCTCCGGAGTGTTTTTAGCTCATGATTCCTGATTTTTTCCCATCTCTCCCTGCTTGAACAGCTGATTTCTTTGAATGAGTGATGAACCGCTCCAGTAGAAAGCAGTGAAGGCTGAGGAGACGTTTAACAGGTAGATTTAGGGCTTTCTGAGCAGAAACGATGGTGCTAACGTTTTTTATGACAGCGACTTAAAACAGACACTAGGGGGTGCTAAAATAAGTCAAAACTGCATAGTGTGCCTTTAAAAAGTGATAGAAGCCACTCTGATGACGCTTTAACCAGCAGGTAGAACATGTTTTAGTCCAGGTATCTTGTTGAAACATGCTCTGATTAAAAAAAAAAAACGTGTTAAACTAAAACAAAAAGAAAATTGGAGGTTTATCTTAAACAATATTCCATTTCATTATTATTATTTTAATATTAATATTTTCAAGTGATTACATTTAATTATATCATAACCCTTATCTTTGTTGACCTTTTCTGGTGTGGAAGTTAAATTGTGGACATGCTGATCAACCGGACCTGTTTTCTTTCCTCAGATTCTCTTGAACTTGAACTGGACCTGAACACAGTGAGCAGGAAACTCAAGTTGTCCCACAGCAAGAAGAAGGTGACGATAGTGGATGAGGAGCAGCCGTATCCTGACCTTCCAGACAGATTTGAATGGAGTCAGCTGCTGTGTAGAAATGGTCTGACTGGTCGCTGTTACTGGGAGGTGGAGTGGTCAGGAAGGGTTCTGGTCTCCGTGAGCTACAGAGGAATCAGACGGAGAGGTCAGAGCAGCGACTGCTGGTTCGGAGGGAACGACGTGTCCTGGAGCCTGAGGTGCTGTGATGATGTTGGTTACACTGTCTGTCACAACAACATCATGGCGGTCATCGCCGTTCCCGCCACCTGTTTCTCCCACAGAGTGGCGGTGTATCTGGACCAACCTGCTGGAGTTCTGTCCTTCTACAGTATCTCCTCTGATTGGCCGATCCACCTCCACACCTTCAGCACCTCGTTCACTGAACCGCTGTATCCTGGATTTGGATTCTGGTTCGATTCCTGGGTGTCTCTGCTGGGTCACGCTAACGAATCCAGGAACTGAATCAGACAATACCGCCAGATCTCACAAGACCAACAAGCAGCCAGGCTTAAATAATCCAAGGCAACCGCCTACTTCCAGCTGCAAAACGAGGGGAAAACTGACACCCCTCCCCCCTGAAACCCAACACTGGCTGCTGATTGGTTCTCCAGCCTTAAAGCTGCACTCTGCAGTTTGTACCTGAAAATTAGCTGCTAATTTCTCACCAATCGGCAGCAGTGTCTCTCCTGATCTATTTCTCCAGTCAGAGAAATACTTCCTGTTTCTAGAGACTCCACTCGCTTTGAGTGATGTCACCGATGGGTATTGATGGACAGAAGAAGAGAAGACAGGAACACGTCTACTGGAGACCCAGGGGGAGTCACTGTATCCAGATCGCAGGGTCTCCCTGAGGACGGAGGACATATTACAACAGAAACTTTGAATCATGGGAGGGGAGGACTCTGTTTCAACCTTTGTAATGGATAAATAAAGATTATTGTTTGAGTTTGAACTCCTTCTCTTCTCTTTGTTTGGTTCTGATTGTAGAAATATACCTGATAGAACAGAACGCCACTTCAAAAAGCTCCATCAAGTTTGATCCATACAGTAGGCTGTTATATCATATAATCAATCATTTGTGTGTTTATCAGTCATTCACAGTTCCACGTTTGAGTTATTTCTACCAGGAGGTGTTATTCAGTCTGCTTCAGATGATTTGGGTTTTATTTTCTAACTCAGAGACAGAAACCTTTCTCAGGTCTCAGTTCAGATTGGATAAAATATGACTTTTTGTTTTATAGTGGCGAAACCAGCTGACCTGCTGCTGTAGACCAAAGTTAAAACAGAACTAGCATTTAGCTCTTTTTTTTTGTTCCAAATGGTCGATGGCATCAGAACTTGTATCAGTAAGTACTCAGCTGTAAGTACTTGTATTGATAGATGTGGTATCAGTGATGTTTGGTGATTAATTAATTTAAGAAATTAATGAATTACGGTACTTTCATCAAAAACCTGTTGTATCCAGTCTGATACACATCTGCTGCCCTCTAGTGGAGGATCTACGGGTGAGAAGGGCCCATTTTATTTCCTTATTATGTTCTATTAGTATAATTAACCAAAAATAGTTTCGCTTTGATAATTATTATTTGATATTTCAGGTTTTGCAGGATTAAAAGAAACAGAATTCTCATCATTGTTTGTACTTTAGCATTTAGCAGCTAGCATAAACTAACTAATTAAAGTCTGTTTTTCTACCAGAACAGTGGGCGGTGCCACATCAGGACACTCCGTCCAATCAGAGCAGATCTGGGTTCAGTTTGAATCATTTGTTTTCATGTCAAAATATCAAAGTCATTTAAACAGAACCTTCAGTTCTTCAAAATAAAATCCTCCACCTCCATGTTTCATTTCAAGACAACTAGTTTGCAGCTGCAGGAAATAAAAATAAAAGCATTAAAGCAGGAAGAATGTGAAGGTTTTTTGCTCAGCTGAGGTGAATTCCAGCAGCAGCTTCCTGACTGGTCAGACTGGTTTGTTTTACACCTGCTCTCTGAAGTTATGAGGATGTTTCTTCATCCTGGACGGACGAGGGATGAGCAACGTCGTCTTTAAACTTCTAACTTGATGCATGAAGGTGGAAAGACTCTAGAATCAGAATAAAGTGAATCCAGCAGGTAAGAATTTGACCAGAAAACCAGTAAATTCCTGTCCTCTCTGCTGGACTCCTCACTGTGAAGAACAAACGTCTCATAGCTGGATGAATCAGGGTTTAAATAACTGATCTGTAGTTTAACTGGTTAAATGATATAAATGTTAAGGTTATTTGATGTATTTTAGCTGATTTCTGGTTACTGAAACAGGCTCAGTCTAATCTGGATTTAGGATCTGAAAAATGCAGGAAGTTTGAAAACTGCTCCGACAGCTTTGGGGTTATTTTTAAACTATTTATTGACCTCTGATCAGAATCAGCTTTATTAACGAGTCAGCTGACATGTGTTAAACATAAACACATAAAGTCACCTGGACCTACAGGATGTGCATGATATGAGACGGTGTGCAGGATAATGAACGGGCCACGTTTCAGATCCTGATTCTCTGTTGTAGTTCTTAAAGGTTTCATATTCATCCCTTCCTCTCCACTCTGAATCTTTTCTTTTACATCTCAATAACAGGTCAAAGCTCTGCATCCGTCAAACTGACCCTTTAAGGTCAGCTGTTGTTCTTCCACCCCCTCATCTAACCTCCTGAAGCCCCCTTTCCTTTAAAATGGGCGGAGCTGAGCTTCTCTAAGCCCCGCCCATCTCTCTTCTCCATCAGTGGGTCTTCAGGGTCTCAGATGAAGGGAGTAAAAAAGACTTTAGTGCTCGTTGATCAGCCATCTACGAAGTAACTGCCGTGCTTTGCTCGTAGCTTCACCGTGACTGTTAGCTAACGTTTGTGAGGATGAGCGCTCCGTGGTTTTTAAAGGGCGGGGGGGCTCAGGTAGACAAAGGGGCTCTGATTGGCTCTGTCCTCTAGAGAGGAGTGGTCTGTCCCCTTCTTGACGTCAGCAGGGGAAAGATTTAGAAACCACCTGTTTTAGCGTTAGCTCAAAACACATTTCCCAAAATGAGAATCAGGAAGTGAAAACGGTGAAAATATTTGAACACTTTGGGTCTCAGACACAGTCTGTGGGACTGATGTGACTGTTAGAAGATCTGTAGAAAGTGGATTTAGCAGAATATGGGGCCTTTAAAGTAATCCCAGCATGTCCTCAGGTCAGGTCATCCTGATGTAGATCATTGAGGAGTGGAGGTCAGTCTGTCTGCTGGTGGCAGAAGAACACCAGAAATAAAATAATACCAAATGATTTCAGGTACTAACATGCAAACATGTAGGTGACCTCATTAAAATGCAGTTATTAAATAAACAAAACCACTTTTTGAGCTTTTAATCATTTATTGAAAGAAACTGATATGAAAAATAAATTCCTCAGCTTCTGAATTATTCAACAGATCAAATCCACGTTGAACCTCCTGAGATCCAGGCTGTAGGTCGGTGAGCTCCTCGTTTAAAGTCCTATAAACGCTCCTTTTGGCTTTATTTTTACAACAGATAGGAAAAGAACCAGTCACTTTATTAAGTTTGATTTACTACTTGAAAATAAAAAAGTTAAAAAAGGAAAGAAAAAATCCTCTAATAGGTCCAGAGTTACTGAGAGGACAGTGACCAATGAGCTAACGGTTAGCATAAGACAACCTGTCTTCCACCAACAAACAATTTTTAAAAATACTCAGAAATAAAACAATGAGCAAGAACTAATTACACATAAACAACCATGGTCACTTAGGCTCCGCCCACAAGTAATAAGTGTTAAAAAGGTCTCTGCTTCAGCCTGGAGGATAATGTCACCATCATATATATCACTAGATACCTTACCCGCGCTGTTTGTCAATGGACCCTGACGTAGCTACGCTGGCGGCCATCTTGTGACAGCGAGCT